>JAQBSW010014430.1:0-11666 GCA_029291075.1 Eudiplozoon nipponicum
TAAAGAAAGGGATAACTCCCAAGTGTCGACTGAACTATATAGCTTGGTAATTTTGAATGAGCATGCGCGCCCGATACTTCTGACTATGAGGAAGATACGCTTAAGAAATAGACGTTCTGGATGTCAAAAGCTGAGATAACTACAATATAACAAAATTATAAAACATAAACAAGGTATCAATATACAATATCAGTCTAATTATGGATAAGTTATTTCGTTAGTGAGAAAAGCCTTTTGAAGAAACAAAATGGAGTTACGCGCATATATAAAATGACTTTTCATTAAACTACAGTTAGTAATGTGAGCAGATACGTAAAAGATAAAATATTATGACAGTGTCACATATATATCTGTGCGCTTACAAAAAGATTTCGATGATACTCTGAAAACTAGTATTGACTAGGTTAACATCGACTAAAATATGGTCCGCTAAATAATATCCGTTTGAAAAATAACTACGCAGATAGTTATAAATGGTGGTATAATAGCAAAAAGACATACGATTTTCCAGCGTCTTACCAGATTGCGAAATCATAAATTATTGAGACAATTAAAGTGGCAAAGGGAATGGAGACGATTCGCCTTGTACAAATCGCTGCGATTGAACCAAAATATCATCATCATGCACAATCATAAAAAAGCCAATGACAACAAATATTTCACCGCCATATAACCTTAAGAGGCGAAAGAAACAAGAATTATTTTATAAATAATGACAGAAATAATAATATAGGCACGCAAATTATAAGTGGGATTTACGCGACAGAGAGAAAGAGAGTACCTAGTTACTATGAGTATATTAATCTAGATAACTCATAGGAGTGAGGAAAACTAAATTTCTACACAACACCATTGTGGCTAAATCATCATTAAGGCAAGAAAAAATCAGCAATACAGCTTCATTGCGAATTTCACTGTATCACGTCAGAAACAAAAGCAAATCTCGCAGCTAACTCTACCCTATTAAGAAAAGAAAGTTACGAAGATGATTCTTCTAGAAATCTGCAACAAGATCTCGACTGAGCATAAACAAAAGCAAACGTCGCAGCTAACTCTATCCTATTAAGAAAAGAATGTTACGAAGATGATTCTTCTAGAAATCTGCAACAAGATCTCGACTGAGCATAAACAAAAGCAAACGTCGCAGCTAACTCTACCCTATTAAGAAAAGAAAGTTACGAAGATGATTCTTCTAGAAATCTGCAACAAGATTTCGACTGAGCTCGAATCGATGCCATATTGCGCATGGGTTCTAACCGAAAACTAGGATGTGCACATCGACCCCATCCTGGAAGACGAGTTGGTCCTATCCTACTCAATTTTGATGTCAGTGACTTTAACTGTTTCTGCCATGCCAAAATCTGCTCACCTTGTTTCTTACGCCAATCTGGCGTAAGATAGCGAAGTTCAGCTTGAATTAAAAATAAGTTTCGTAATGAGAGTTGTCTCTAAATAATGTGTTTGCACTGAAGATAACAGTTAGGTAATGCGAAAAATGGGAAAGCAGGATATGACTGCGCTATTGAGTATCACAACCATGACAGCAGCACATTTGAAAGCCTCAACTATTTATTTGTACCTGTATCTGTAATAGTGTTAGATTGAATGGTTTCAAAACAACTAGAAAGCTTGGAGTAACTCTGGAACAGATAGGAGCTGATCTTGGGAGAAAATTGCATATCCTTACAGCAGTTAATCGGTAACTGAGTTAGAAACCAATCGGCATCAAATCATTACTCCAAATAGTTTTATTTAGCAAGGAAGAGGAAGAGACTGAATCAAAGGCCTTAGAAATGCCTAGGAAGAGAAGTGTAAAATCGGATTGTTTAGAAATAGAACATATTTTTGGTGACCATGTCTACACTGGTGGCGGAAGAACATTTCAGGAAACAATTTTGATCATCTAACACAGAGTAATTATCGTTTGATTTAATGAGTATATTTCGTTTAAAGAATAATATCGCGAATTTTAATTAAGGTCGGAATGATAGAGATAAGGTGGTGATTCTTAGAGGATAGAATCTACATAATGCCGTTTGTTTGGATAGGGGATATGATCCATTTCAACCGAGCTGTGAGTAAATTGCTAGTTGGGGAAACTTTTAAAACTTAGATAAGAAGAGTGAAGCGATTCTAACACAAGAGGGCAATGAAAGCAGTAATTCAATATTGACTGAGGAAGCATGAAATCAATGCAGCCTCTATAAGTCATTATGAGGCGTCACAGAAAATATAGATGCAGAGTAACAATTTGATAGAAGGCTCAATTAATGGTCTGCCAAACCATCTTTTATTTGGTGAAGTTGTAAAATCGCAATCTTGTCACTGGCGCTATCACCCGCGATATCCAACACTTGATCACACCGGACTGTAATGTCACTAACCGAGTGTGGTGACAAACGAGGTTCAGTGAATGATTCTTTCATACTGATACTATCAGCTTTAGATCCTACCGCACGAGTTAACTGGATTTCATTATATTTATGCATGTTGCACATCTTCTCATTTACGTGATGCTTCAAAAAAGGTTGCTATTGATGTTTGTTTTGTAATTTACCTTGAATATTCAGTGTGTCTTTTATAAGTTGCTCAAGAGCGCTATGTGTTGCGTTTAAAGGAGTGTGCTTCTCGAAATTTGTTCGTGTTAAATGTAAAGCTTGAATTTCAAATCCTTAATAATCATGTAATGTCGTTTGACTTCTGCTCACATGTATAGCGGTCCACTAATAAAATGTATTTCTACATGCTTGTCGATGGCAATACTTATCTTTTGAGAAGGGAAGTTGAAAGGTAGTCCTTGTTCAAATTGCTGCTTATTATATAATTAAAACTTTGCAGAAACTAGGCATGAAGGCTTTAAACGTTACTGAAAGAATAGTATTTTTTGAGTTTCACAAAATCGATGCGTAAATAACATGTCTCTGCTCAGGTTTGTGTGTCTTAGAATGAGGTTAGTTTGTCGCTGGACATTGAGTGGAATGGGTGCAACATATTTTATTCGGTTTAGAGGCATCTTTTACAGTATCCCCTCATATTCGAACGTCTCATCGTGTAAAATAGTATAACTTTGATATTGATTAATTGCAGCAAGTACGACAGATTTTAGTAATTTACGCATTATGATCTCTGACTTTGGTTGTAATTAGGTACATCAATTTCTCAAGGACTGATTTCGGACGATTTTAAGTTTTATAATTTTCATTTTAACGTTTAATTTGTTCTGAGATATACGAATAAACGCAAAAATAATCTTTACTAAACTATCTTAATTTCCACTAATTTTGGTTACTATTGGGTATTATATTTTTGGCTTATTTGCATATTTTTTTAATAGTATAACTGCATAATTATTCTCATAACTGTATAATAATGATAAGAATATGGAATGTATTTATTATCTTTATATATAGGTTAAATTAGCCTAAAAACCTGGCCATCTACTCAGGTAAGAGATTCTAGTATAATGGACTCAAGAAGTGCCTCTGACCGTTTGCTTTGCTTATGATTGAGCGAATTCCGTTCTGTTATTAAGGGGATAGTGTCGGTTGGGCGCTGTTACACCAATTGTATTTCGCAAATATTAGCACGGCCAATAATGGCAACCATGAGTGTTTCCGCCTGACTATCATATTTTTTCATTTCATAGACTGTATTATTTGTCTATTATTTACAAGTAGATTGATAAAAGGCTTATAGCAACGACACTGTATGGCTCGGCTGTCGTCAGTTGACAAACTTATATTTCGTCAGACCCAATTTATTTAGACTTAGTTTGATTTAGTAATTATACTGTGTGGTTCTCCAGATAAAGCGGACTAATACACTGTCTTGGAAGTTTATCAGAATGAAGTTGGTTTGATTGGAAGGTGGGTTATATCGTCTTAGACAAAATGAAATTTGGAGTTATGGAATCAAATGTAGGCTTGATAGGATTCTTAAGTAACCAGTAGAATCTGGAATATTATAATACAATGACCGGCATTGTGTGGGAACTCAAAAACGAGCACAGTAAGCTATTTTAGGTTTAGATTGTCTTAATCTAACCCGCGGTTACTTCGCATATGAATGTATTGCCTTATTTTTGATATTAAGAAAAGAGGTTGAATTCTTCCTAGGACTGTATAGCGTAATTATGCAAGAAAAGTGCAATTTCTCATTTATTTGTTATTTTGCTAAGTGTCAGCATATCAGGTTATATCTTTTCATTGTTAATCTTATGTTACGATACTTTGAATTTCATAACGTACATATTTCGTTTGATTATTTTAAGAAATCTCGCTTGTTTTGCGTGAACTCCTAGTTTGCATTTTTATCAATGGAAGTGTGGTTTCATTTTTCCACGGAGGGAAATGTGCATTAAGACATAATGTCCTCTAACCAATTGTAATTAATTTACTTTTTGACATGTTGACCTGTCTAACGTGTGCACAATTTTCTCTCATGGGTGGTCAATTTGCACTCTCGGTTCCGCAAATGATCCAATTTATCCTCATTTCCAGGTACGGGTTGAGTTCGGGTTCGTGATTTCATCACTCCGACGGCTTCCATACCACATGAAATTCGAGGATACGTTAAGTACAATGATGGAACTGCGCAACAAAGAACAACTTTCAAGAGATGTTGACCTTTTGCCTTACTTGACGGGTTGAGATCGGGTTCGTGATTTCATCACTCCGACGGCTTCCGTACCACAGGAAATTCGGGGATACGTTAAGTACGATGATGGAACTGCGCAACAAAGAACAACTTTCAAGAGATGTTGACCTTTTGCCTGACTTGACGGATTGAGTTCGGGTTCGTGATTTCATCACTCCGACGGCTTCCATACCACAGGAAATTCGGCGATACGTTAAGTACGATGATGGAACTGCGCAACAAAGAAAAACTTTCAAGAGATGTTGACCTTTTGCCTGACTTGACGGGTTGAGTTGGGTTCGTGGGATTTCATCACCCGACGGCTCTATACCACAGGAAATTCGGGGATACGTTAAGTACGACGATGGAATTGCGCAACAAAGAACAACTTTCAAGAGATGTTGACGTTTTGCCTGGCTTGACGGGTTGAGTTCGGGTTCGTGATTTCATCACTCCGCCGGCTTCCATACCACAGGAAATCTGGGATGTTATGCGATGATGAATGTTTCAAAGAACAACTTTCAAGAGATGTTGACGTTTTGTTTCGATCAGTTGGTTCTGGTTCTTGATTTCATCACACCGCCGGTTTCCATACCACAGGAAATTCGGGGATACGTTAAGTACGATGATAAAAATGCGCCACAAAGAACAACTTTCAAGAGATGTTGACCTTTTGCCTGACTTGACGGGTTGAATTCGGGTTCGTGATTTCATCACTCTGACGGCTTCCATACCACAGGAAATTCGGGGATACGTTAAGTACGATGATGGAACTGCGCAACAAAGAACAACTTTCAAGAGATGTTGACCTTTTGCCTGACTTGACGGTTTGAGTTCGGGTTCGTGATTTCATCACTCCGACGGCTTCCATACCACAGGAAATTCGGGGATACGTTAAGTAAGATGATGGATTTGCGCAAAAAAGAACAACTTTCAAGAGATGTTGACCTTTTTCCTGACTTGACGGGTTGGGTTCGGGTTCGTGATTTCATCACTCCGCCGGTTTCCATACCACAGGAAATTCGGGGATACGTTAAGTACGATGATGGAAATTCGCCAGAAAGAACAACTTTCAAGAGATGTTGACCTTTTGCCTGACTTGACGGGTTGATTTCGGGTTCGTGATTTCATCACTCCGACGGCTTCCATACCACAGGAAATTCGGGGATACGTTAAGTACGACGATGGAACTGCGCAACAAAGAACAACTTTCAAGAGATGTTGACCTTTTGCCTGACTTGACGGGTTGAGTTCGGGTTCGTGATTTCATTACTCCGACGGCTTCCATACCACAGGAAATTCGGGGATACGTTAAGTACGACGATGGAACTGCGCAACAAAGAACAACTTTCAAGAGATGTTGACCTTTTGCCTGACTTGACGGGTTGAGTTCGGGTTCGTGATTTCATCACTCCGCCGGCTTCCATACCACAGGAAATTCGGGGATACGTTAAGTAAGATGATGGAATTGCGCAAAAAGAACAACTTTCAAGAGATGTTGACGTTTTGCCTGACTTGACGGGTTGAGTTCGGGTTCGTGATTTCATCACTCCGACGGCTTCCATACCACAGGAGATTCGGGGATAAGTTAAGTAAGATGATGGAATTGCGCAAAAAAGAACAACTTTCAAGAGATGTTGACCTTTTGTCTGACTTGACGGGTTGAGTTCGGGTTCGTGATTTCATTACTCCGACGGCTGCCATACCACAGGAAATTTGGGGATACGTTACGTAAAATGAGGGAACTGCGCAACAAAGAACAACTTTCAAGAGATGTTGACGTTTTGCCTGACTTGACGGGTTGAGTTCGGGTTCGTGATTTCATCACTCCGCCGGTTTCCATACCACAGGAAATTCGGGGATACGTTAAGTACGACGATGGAACTGCGCAACACAGAACAACTTTCAAGAGATGTTGACCTTTTGCCTGACTTGACGGGTTGTGCTCGGGTTCGTGATTTCATCACTCCGCCGGCTTCCATACCACAGGAAATTCGCGGATACGTTAAGTACGATGATGGAACTGCGCAACAAAGAACAACTTTCAAGAGATGTTGACCTTTTTCCTGATTTGACGGGTTGAGTTCGGGTTCGTGATTTCATCACTCCGACGGCTTCCAAAGCAAAGGAAATTCGGGGATACGTTAAGTAAAATGATGGAACTGCGCAACAAAGAACAACTTTCAAGAGATATTGACCTTTTGCCTGACTTGACGGGTTGAGTTCGGGTTCGTGATTTTATCACTCCGACGGCTTCCATGCCACAGGAAATTCGGGGATACGTTAAGTACGATGATGGAAATGTGCCACAAAGAACAACTTTCAAGAGATGTTGACCTTTTGCCTGACTTGACGGGTTGAGTTCGGGTTCGTGATTTCATCACTCCGACGGCTTCCATACCACATGAAATTCGAGGATACGTTAAGTACGATGATGGAACTGCGCAACAAAGAACAACTTTCTAGAGATGTTGACGTTTTGCCTGACTTGACGGGTTGAGTTCGAGTTCGTGATTTCATCCCTCCGCCGGTTTCCATACCACAGGAAATTCGGGGATACGTTAAGTACGATGATAAAAATGCGCCACAAAGAACAACTTTCAAGAGATGTTGACCTTTTGCCTGACTTGACGGGTTGAGTTCGGGTTCGTGATTTCATCACTCCGACGGCTTCCATACCACAGGAAATTTGGGGATACGTTAAGTACGACGATGGAACTGCGCAACAAAGAACAACTTTCAAGAGATGTTGACGTTTTGCCTGACTTGACGGGTTGCGTTCGGGTTCGTGATTTCATCACTCCGCCGGCTTCCATACCACAGGAAATTCAGGGATACGTTAAGTACGATGATGGAATTGCGCCACAAAGAACAACTTTAAAGAGATGTTGACCTTTGCCTGACTTGACGGGTTGAGTTTGGGGTCGTGTTCATCACTACGACAGCTTCCATAGCGGAAATTCGGGATACGTTAGGTACGATGATGGAACTGCGGAAAAGAACAACTTTCAAGAGATGTTGACGTTTTACCTGGCGACGGGTTGAGTTCCGGGTTCGTGATTTCATCACTCCGCCGGCCTTCCAACCACCACAGAAATCGGGGACCCGTTAGAGTACGATGATGGAACTGCGCAACAAAAGAACAACTTTCAGAGATGCTGTGTTTTGCTAACGACGGTTGGTCGGGTTCGTGATTTCATCACTCCGACGGCTTCCATACCACAGGAGATTCGGGGATACGTTAAGTAAGATGATGAAACTGCGCAAAAAGAACAACTTTCAAGGTATGTTGACCTTTTGCCTGACTTGACGGGTTGAGTTCGGGTTCATGATTTCATCACTCCGACGGCTTCCATACCACATGAAATTCGGCGATACGTTAAGTACGATGATGGAACTGCGCAACAAAGAACAACTTTCAAGAGATGTTGACCTTTTGCCTGACTTGGCGGGTTGAGTTCGGGTTCGTGATTTCATCTCTCCGCCGGCTTCCATACCACAGGAAATTCGGGGATACGTTAAGTACGACGATGGAACTGCGCAACCAAAAACATCTTTCAAGAGATGTTGACCTTTTGCCTGACTTGACGGGTTGTGCTCGGGTTCGTGATTTCATCACTCCGCCGGCTTCCATACCACAGGAAATTCGCGGATACGTTAAGTACGATGATGGAACTGCGCAACAAAGAACAACTTTCAAGAGATATTGACCTTTTGCCTGACTTGACGGGTTGAGTTCGGGTTCGTGATTTTATCACTCCGACGGCTTCCATGCCACAGGAAATTCGGGGATACGTTAAGTACGATGATGGAACTGCGCAACAAAGAACAACTTTCAAGAGATGTTGACCTTTTGCCTGACTTGGCGGGTTGAGTTCGGGTTCGTGATTTCATCTCTCCGCCGGCTTCCATACCACAGGAAATTCGGGGATACGTTAAGTACGACGATGGAACTGCGCAACCAAAACATCTTTCAAGAGATGTTGACCTTTGCCTGACTTGACAGGTTGTGCTCCGGTTCTGATTTCGGCCTCCGCCTTCCTTTCTAAAATTCGCGGATACGTTAAATTACGATGATGGAACTACGCAACAAAGAACAACTTTCAAGAGATATTGTGCTTTGCCTGACTTGACGGGTTGAGTTCGGGTTCGTGATTTCATCACTCGGCCGTTCCATACCACAGAATTCGAGGGATACGTTAGGTGATGATGGAACTACGCAACAAAGAGAGAACAACTTTCAAGAGATGTTGACCTTTGCCTGATTTGACGGGTTGAGTTCGGGTTTGATGATTTCATCACTTCGACTATACCACAGGAAATTCGGGGATACGTTAAGTACGATGATGGAACTGCGCAACAAAGAACAACTTTCAAGAGATGTTGTCGTTTTGCCTGACTTGACGGGTTGAATTCGGGTTCTTGATTTCATCACTCCGACGGCTTCCATACCACAGGAAATTCGGGGATACGTTAAGTACGATGATGGAACGGCGCAAAAAAGAACAACTTTCAAGAGATGTTGACCTTTTGCCTGACTTGACGGGTTGAGTTCGAGTTCGTGATTTCATCACTCCGCCTAAAATATTAGGCTTTATTCATCATATAATGCAGATATACATGCTAAAAGACATAGAAAAACATGTTAGTATACGAACGGTGTGAATATAAATGTGTGTACAAATAAACAATCATATCATTCTTCTCCACTGCGATTTGTAGCGTAGCGTCAGAGTCGGAACAATAATGTTATAGTAACAATTCAAAGAGGATTGAGAAAACATAGTATTTAAACATTTCCACTTCTTAAGTTATAAGGATGAACACGTTGTTGTTGATTGATAAGGTTTTCGAGATTCTCTGATAGGTCACGAGCATTTGAGTTATCCGTAGATTCACCATTTGCCTTAACATTATCATTATCGGTATCGTCATTATAGGAGGTTTGTTCATCAGCAACAACCGGTTCATTTTCACGGAGTCCCATATTAGTTCCAGCTTCATTCATCAGTGCGTCGGAGCCTTTCGGGGCTAATTGACGGATAGATGCTGTATCTTCTCTTCCATCAGAAAAACGAACATGCGCATAGTTAGGATTGCAATGAATTAGTTCAACTTCTTCCACAGAGGGGTCATATTTAGAAACTCTAGCATTCTTCTTGAGTAAAACTTTGCCAGGAACAGTAAGCCAGGTTGGGAGTGTGGTACCAAAAGTCGACCTTCTATTGTGTCGAAAAAGACGCTCGTGAGGGGTTTCGTTGGTAGATGTGCACAATAATGAACGGATTGAATGTAATGCGTCCAGCAGCACGCATTCCCAGTTTTCAACTGAAAGCCTTTTTGATCTGAGAGAGAGAAGGATCGATTTCCATAAGGTACCATTAATTCTTTTTACCTGTCCATTTCCTTTGGGATTATAAGGAGTCGTTCTACTCGAAGCTATACCTTTTTCCCGAAGAAAATTTTGTACCTCGGTCGATATGAAGGAAGAACCTCTGTCTGAGTGAATGTACGAAGGCATCCCAAACATTGCGAATATTTGACACAGGTGAAGTATGACGGTGTGACTGCTAAGGTCAGGATAAGCAAATGCAAAGGGAAGTCGAGAATATTCATCGATGACCGTCGGTAGATAACGATTACGAGTTGATGAAGGAAGAGGTCCTTTTAAATCCATAAATAACCGCTCAAACGGTTGGGTAGCTTTGATTAATTGGCCTTGAATTGCCGAAGGAAATCTGGGCTTGATTTCAGAGCACACTTCACAACTCAAGGTCATTTTTCGAATTTCATCAATAGAATATGGTAAATTACGAGATTTCACAAAGTGGAGCATACGAGAAGTTCCAGGATGACAAAGAGAATCATGTATCTGTTTTAAATCCAGTCCATTTAGAAGCGCACCACAACAGGATCGACTTAGTGCATCTGCTGCTTTGTTATCTTTTCCGGGTCTATAGACAACATCGAAGCTGTAAGGTGATAATTCCATTTTCCAGCGCAAAATTTTATCGTTCTTCACTTTTCCCCGATTTTGATTGCCAAAAATAAAGGAAACAGATCTTTGATCAGTGACAAGTTTGAAATGATTACCCAAAAGCAAATGCCTCCATTTTCGAATAGCTTCAACCACGGCATAGGCTTCTTTTTCAACAGCCGAGTGATGTTTTTCAGATGGCGTCAACGTCCGAGAGAAAAACGCCACGGCTCTTCCATCTTGGTTCAAAGTGGCAGCAATAGCTACGTCCGAAGCATCGATTTCGACGACAAACGGAATATCACAACGAAAAGAAGCTAGAGTTGCTACGACTAATTCTTTTTTAAGATCATCGTAATTTTGTTTCACAGAGACGGGCAAAGGAAAAGTTCGATTATGAACGAGTGAGTGAATTTTATCGGATAAGTTGGAGATCCACGGCGAATAATAAGCGAAAAATCCCACAATTCTTTGTTGCGATTGCACATTCGACGGTGGTGGGAGATCTTGTAAAGGCGTTAATCGGTCAGGATCAGGTTTAATTTTTCCATTCGATATTTGAAAACCAAGGAGAGTAATTTCTTTAGCTGCGAAAATGCTCTTTGATTAATTTAAGGTCAATCCATATTTTTAAGCGGCATTAAGAAATTTGTTGAGATTTGTTTCGTGTTCAAGCGTATCTCTCCCGCAAACTGTCACAATTGTCCACATAGACAAATGCATCTGTGAGATGTTCCTGTGCGATTATATGATCCATAGTTCTTTGGAAACATGAGACACCATTCGTCACTCCGAAGGGAATGCGACGGAATTGAAACAAGCGTCCACACGCTTCGAAAGCAGTAAATACCTTTTCATGTTCTTGGATAGGTATTTGGTGGTAAGCGCTTTTGAGATCCAAAGTGCTGAATATATGATATTTTGAAATGGTTTCAGCCATTTGGTCTATTTTCGGCAAAGGATAGGCGTCTAAGAGTGTGAATTTGTTGACCGTTTGGCTGTAGTCCACAACCATACGTTTCTTGTGATTCTCATTCAATACCACGAGAACTTG
>JAQBSW010014431.1:0-11664 GCA_029291075.1 Eudiplozoon nipponicum
GCGGCGTTTGCGTCTACTGCTCTAGCTATCACTATCGAAAGAGCTCTGATCCAACCGCGATTGTCTTTTTGACCTGGAGGACGATCCTTAATGTTTACTAGATTTCGCTTTTGAACATCCTGCTTTACCTGATGACCGATTTCCTCGACGAGATTTTTCATGATTATCACTTTTTGAGCGTGATAGCGAGTATCTTCTAGAACGTCGTCCGCTACGAGAAGTTGAACTACTTCTTGATGAAGAAGGGCTATTAGAATTCCTTTCTCTGCGGCGTTTGCGTCTACCGCGCTTGCTATCACTATCGAAAGAACTCTGAGGCGACCGCGATTGTCTTTTTGACCTGGAGGACGATCCTTAATGTTTACTAGATTTCGCTTTTGAACATCCTGCTTTACCTGATGACCGATTTCTTCGACGAGATTTTTAATGATTATCACTTCTTGAACGTGATCGCGAGTATCTTCTAGAACGTCGTCCGCTACGAGAAGTTGAACTACTTCTTGATGAGGAAGGGCTATTAGAATTCCTTTCTCTGCGGCGTTTGCGTCTACCGCGCTTGCTATCACTATCGAAAGAACTCTGAGGCGACCGCGATTGTCTTTTTGACCTGGAGGACGATCCTTAATGTTTACTAGATTTCGCTTTTGAACATCCTGCTTTACCTGATGACCGATTTCTTCGACGAGATTTTTAATGATTATCACTTCTTGAACGTGATCGCGAGTATCTTCTAGAACGTCGTCCGCTACGAGAAGTTGAACTACTTCTTGATGAAGAAGGGCTATTAGAATTCCTTTCTCTGCGGCGTTTGCGTCTACCGCGCTTGCTATCACTATCGAAAGAACTCTGAGGCGACCGCGATTGTCTTTTTGACCTGGAGGACGATCCTTAATGTTTACTAGATTTCGCTTTTGAACATCCTGCTTTACCTGATGACCGATTTCTTCGACGAGATTTTTAATGATTATCACTTCTTGAACGTGATCGCGAGTATCTTCTAGAACGGCGTGCGCTACGAGAAGTTGAACTACTTCTTGATGAAGAACGGCTATTAGAATTCCTTTCTCTGCGGCGTTTGCGTCTACCGCGCTTGCTATCACTATCGAAAGAACTCTGAGCCGACCGCGATTGTCTTTTTGACCTGGAGGACGATCCTTAATGTTTACTAGATTTCGCTTTTGAACATCCTGCTTTACCTGATGACCGATTTCTTCGACAAGATTTTTAATGATTATCACTTCTTGAACGTGATCGCGAGTATCTTCTAGAACGTCGTCCGCTACGAGAAGTTGAACTACTTCTTGATGAGGAAGGGCTATGAGAAATCCTTTCTCTGCGGCGTTTGCGTCTACTGCTCTTGCTATCACTATCGAAAGAACTCTGAGCCGACCGCGATTGTCTTTTTGACCTGGAGGACGATCCTTAATGTTTACTAGATTTCGCTTTTGAACATCCTGCTTTACCTGATGACCGATTTCTTCGACGAGATTTTAATGATTATCATTTCTTGAACGTGATCGCGAGTATCTTCTAGAACGGCGTGCGCTACGAGAAGTTGAACTACTTCTTGATGAAGAAGGGCTATTAGAATTCCTTTCTCTGCGGCGTTTGCGTCTACCGCGCTTGCTATCACTATCGAAAGAACTCTGAGGCGACCGCGATTGTCTTTTTGACCTGGAGGACGATCCTTAATGTTTACTAGATTTCGCTTTCGAACATCCTGCTTTACCTGATGACCGATTTCTTCGACGAGATTTTTAATGATTATCACTTCTTGAACGTGATCGCGAGTATCTTCTAGAACGGCGTGCGCTACGAGAAGTTGAACTACTTCTTGATGAAGAAGGGCTATAAAATTCCTTTCTCTGCGGCGTTTGCGTCTACCGCGCTTGCTGTCACTATCGAAAGAACTCTGAGGCGACCGCGATTGTCTTTTTGACCTGGAGGACGATCCTTAATGTTTACTAGATTTCGCTTTTGAACATCCTGCTTTACCTGATGACCGATTTCTTCGACGAGATTTTTAATGATTATCACTTTTTGAACGTGATCGCGAGTATCTTCTAGAACGTCGTCCGCTACGAGAAGTTGAACTACTTCTTGATGAGGAAGGGCTATTAGAATTCCTTTCTCTAGGGCGTTTGCGTCTACTGCGCTTGCTATCACTATCGAAAGAACTCTGAGGCGACCACGATTGTCTTTTTGACCTGGAGGACGATCCTTATCGTTTACTAGATTTCGCTTTTGAACATCCTGTTTTACCTGATGACCGATTTCTTCGACGAGATTTTTAATGATTATCACTTCTTGAACGTGATCGCGAGTATCTTCTAGAACGTCGTCCGCTACGAGAAATTGTACTAGTTCTTGATATAGAACGACTATTATAATGTCGTCGTCGGCGGAGTTTGCATCTACTGCGCTTACTATCAAAATCGACAGAACTCTGAGGTAGCCGCGATGGTGTTTTTGACCTGGAGGACGATCTTTATGTTTATTAGATTTAGATTTTGAACATCGTGCTTTAATTGATGACCGATCTCTACGACGAGATTTTTAATGATTATCACTTCTTGAACGTGATCGCGTATATCTTCTAGAACGTCGTCCGCTACGAGAAGATGAACTACTTCTTGATGAAAAACGGCTATTAGATTTCCTTTGTCTGCAGAGTTTGCGTCTACTGCGCTTATTATCAGAATCGACAGAAATCTGATGCGACCGCGATCGTCCTTTTGACCTGAATGACGATCTTTTATATTTACTAGATTTCGCTTTTGAACTTCCTGCTTTACCTGATGACCGCTTTCGTCGAGATTTTTTATTATTATCACTTCTTGAACGTGATCGCGAGTATCTTCTAGAACGGCGTGCGCTACGAGAATGTGAACGCTTCCGGTGGCGCCCGTCTGAACGTTTTGACTTGCTTCACGAGTTTCGGCAGAACCTTGATTTGCAATGTGAAACTTTACTCTTCGATACTTTTTTGCTTCGATGTTTTGATACTTTTAGTTCATGTAATGTTGAACTTCTTGAAGATCCACTTGACGAGTATTTTGATGAACTAGAATGCAATTTCCTATTCCTGCTTTAAGAATAATTATTGTCATCTTCTATACAGCTAAATCCATGCATATTATCTGATTTGCGATGTTCTAAGCTATCGGAAATGTGAATAGACTTCCTAAATTCACCAGATATCACTAAAAGTATGTAGCTGAAATACAACCTTCACAAGCCCCTACCAAACGCCGCGGTTGCCCACAAAGCATCCCTTAAACTGGATTATTGCCTAAATAATCAAACGTTCCATCAAAGTGATATTCTAATCGAATGGCCACGAATCATCAAACTTTACCACAAATTTTCTAGCATCTAGACAAGACCAAACACCCCTTCGACCAGACTTAACAAACATTCGAGTGGATTAGCAGCAAAAAAACAGCTGTACGGAGATAGAATTTTCGAAACAATATGTGCATTCTACACTGCAATCGGCACCTGCGTTGTTATTTATCGGACGAGACAAAATTGCGGAACAAGGAGAAACGAAAGACTTCACTCAGGAAAATGTTATTCATAAAACAACAAAGCGAACAGTTGTTTAACTCTCAATTCATCAATATATGAATGATCAGATTCCATACATCACTTTGCAATACATCGAGAAAGACATTTTCAAAAAAACAAGCCCGCACAGACGCATACGCATACGCATACACACCTAATAATCAGCCCACGCAATAAGTAAAAGTAAGACCGAGCTAGATTTGTTGCCAACCATATAATCAGATGAAAATCCAGGGTCTTATTCAGAACTCGGCACGTACTGTCCTGGATTTTTTGTGAGGAAAGCTCAAACCGGAGTATATATGTATCGGATTTTAAAGTCCTATCCACTGCAGCACACCTTTTTCAAATTATGCGAAATTTTAAGTAATATATTGAATTATGTTTTTTCTGTTTATGTTTTCCTGCAGATGTAACCTATTTTGAATGTTCTATAACCTTAATTTCTGAATAGACGCCCGCGTCTGGCACTGTGCAACAGACAGAATGCCATTAGAGATGTTAAATTTTAATGAGTTCTAATAGGATGAATTTGACTAAACATATTTGCTGCAAGTAAAACTTGAAAATTACATCGGGTAGCAAAGGTAATTCATCCAGTAGATCGATATCGTCTTTGTTGGGAACCGTCAGGTAATTGTTGCGAAAGATGTTCGAACTGCGGAAAACTATGCAAAATCTGCCGCACAATACACGCATTATTACATCAAATAGTATCCTATGTAAATACAATGGGATTGGTTTTTACTTCAAGCTCGCAAACTTGATTTAAATTATTGTTAACAAAACCCACGGAATCAATGTTTAATTAATTGTAATACCTATATATATATATATATATATATATATATATATATATATATATATATATATATATATATATATATATATATTTATCATCAGGAAAAAAATACACATTAATAACGATGTGGGAAGAACATTCTACAGAATAAACTGGTCTCACTTGACGTCTTATCCTTATTTACAAGCATACCACTGAATAAGACAACGGAGATCTTGTGTGGCCTTATCAAAAATGAGTTTTATGATTTCCCTATAGACACCAATGACATCAAAGATGTCATATTAACATGTACTAAAAACGTGCAATTTACATTGGAAGGGATATACAACCACCAGATCAATGGTGTATCTATGTGAAGCTACAATGCACCCCTCCTGGAAGATGTATACATGTATCATCTTGAAAAAACGAGCCTAAAATGGATAATTGGTAAATGCGCACTCTACAAAAGTTATGTTGTTCATCTCAGAAGCAGCAGACCCTTCCGAAATACTCAAACAAGCAAATGGAGCCGATCCAGATATCAAATTAACTCTCCAGGTAGAGAAAGACAATAGTTTTCCCTTTCTTGACATCAAACTCACTCGAAAAGAAAATGGGGATTTGACACTAGCCATACATGGTAAATCCACATTCTCGAGCAATACATTCATTACAACAGCAATGTGCCAAAATCCCACAAAAGAAACTTCGTTAACAACCTAGCAAACAGAATCAGAAAGATCTGCTCTGAACACAGAATAAAGGAAAATCTGGGCTACCTCATGAATAATTTGCTAATGAACATCTACCCAGAGCGATTCATTGCTGTCAACATCAGACCACGGCAGATTCGCATTAGAGACGATACCGTCAAGCAGGTTTTCCTAAACTTACCCTTTAGAGGCGACGTATCAGCCCCAATAATTGCACGGCGGCTGAATAGAATAACTAAGGAGAACTTTCCCAGTGTTAAAGTTAATATGACATTTAGCACACAGAGAATCATGAGGTTGGATGCCAAAGATCAATTGCCAATTCTCTCCAAATCATTAATAGTCTACAAATTCTCATGTATATGCGGAAGCAATTTATAAACAGAATCCAGCAACATTTACCACAGAAAATGATTATCAAAGGCCTGGCACCGTCAGAAAAATCAGTTATTTCCGATCATATATTGGGAACTGGGCACCCAGTCAATTCAACCAATTTCTCAATTCTACATAAAGCAAAATCAAAAAAAGTAATATTTATTTATGAAGTTCCTTATATAAAACAACAAGCACTTGAACTAAATATTAAAAAGTTTTATCAACATGATATTCTAATCGACTAGCCACGAGTAACAAAATTCGACAACAATTTACTAGTATCCAAGCAAGACCGAACAGGTCCTCGACTAGAATCAACAAACATTAAATCGGATTGGCAACAAAATGAAGAGAAAAAAACGTATGTACATATGGCGACCGAAATTTCCAAACAATGTGAACGTTCAACACTGCAATGCGCACTTGCGCTGTTACCAAGTGAAGAACACAAATCTGCGCTAAAAGGTGAACCGAAAGACTACACTCGGAAAAATAGCACTTCGAAACGTAACAGCGAAGAATGCGAACAGATGGTTAATTCTCAAACCATCAATATAAGAAAGACCAGATGTCATACATCACTTTTCAATATAGTGAGAAGGACCTTTACATGCAAACAGGCACACACACAGACACAAACGCATACACACTTACCAATCATCCGAAACAAGATATAGAAAACCGAGTCATTTTTGTTGCCACACACATATTCAATTGTAAACCCAGATTGTATATAAATGAAAGATTGTATAGTAAAGTTTAGTATTCTCTTGAAATAACTACACATCCACTTTTGTTAATGTGTTTTTTCTTCCTAATTAGAAATATACTGTGTAATATCCGAAGACGATGGGCTATAGTTATATATATATATATATATATATATATATATATATTTATATATATATATATATATATATATATATATATATATGGTGAATGCTTAAGAATGTTAATATTCGTGACTGCATAGAAATTGTGCAACCGACATTTCTAGTCATGTCCAATTTATGCGAGATTACTAGTGATGTGAACCGCATATCTCATTTTGCTTATCATATATATGCAATGCGATTAGATCCTCGGTAGTCAGTTAGCCGTCGTACTCTGAGTATGAACATAGAATGTCGAAACGCATCAGTGCTTGCGACTGGCCGTAGTTTTACCATGTTGTTCGACGACTGGTTAAATACAATGGGATTGTTGCTTACTTCAAACTCGCAAACTTCATTTAAATAATTATAAAAATCCTATTTAGTTTGACTAAAGTTTCATCATTTGAAATATATTTTTTAATCGCTTAAGTCATTGAGTTCTGACAAACCACCATCAATATTCCTTTGTAAAAATGACACCATGCGAGTTTGGGAATTTATATTCAACTGAGATCAATTTGAAGGATTATGATCACATTTATGTTCTCAGTATAAACTAAATATTGTTTTTGGCTGAAAAAGAAATTCATTCAGTAGATTTGTTCAGACCTTTTCCGGATTCGTCAAATTCTATCCCAAAATATAGTAAACATTCATAGGCCGCACATTACACGCTATTTAATGTAAAATATCCAACCATGTGTTTGGGTTATACCTAGCTTCATATGAAACCCATTTACAATTTATTAGAAACTTGATTTCTAACTAGCCAAATCCGATCACTCATTGGAAAAAAGACACCACATCAAAGGCAGAATTTCGATTATACTTATATGTTGTAGATGTGAACTAAACACTAAATTAGGTCGAAAATTCGTTTCAACTGGTAGACCGGTTTTGGTCTATTCCGGATTCGCCAAGTTCTGTCCAGAATTAACCGCAGAAGGGGCTCGAATCAGTCCACATTTGCCTAGGGTCTAGGAGTCTGTACATTACACCAATTCTGTCTTACGCTATTTGCGTATTTGGGTCAAGCACACTTTCCCTTTGAGGAACATGCTCACATTTATTTCTGTCTGCATTTAATAATAATTCTGTAACTTCTTAACCTTGCCAAACAGTTGTTTCTCCTTAACCTGTGGAACATACATTGTTTACCCGTTCATTTGCCTGTCTGAATTTGTTGATGCTACTTTTGTTGCCAATGGACAGATGCGATTTGTTGTACTTGCTAAATATACTCGCTGTCCCTATTTTTTGTAGCCAGTCAAATAGAATATCGAATTATTGGCATTCCAAACATTCAGCAAGGGTCCTTTCTATTTAATATAAAGTGCTCTCTAAATATATGAGATTTTTACGACCTCGCCTAGCAAAACAATTTAGAAATTATTTGTGAAAACTTTATGCCCTTTCTGATTTATATGATCAGTAGTTTTTGAATTGGACGACGGCACAATTCCATCACTGGATCAAGTTGAAAAGCAGATTTTGATGGATTATATTGATTATCTGTTCCTTGGTTCTACTAATATATGTATTGCCTAAACTAAATATGAAATTTTAAGAAATATGGTATATGTTTAAAGAAATAGGATGGTTTTCAGCCTAAATAATTAATTTCTGTATGCTTGCAGTGGTTTTTATCATAGCATGGAATAGATTTTCCTTATGATTCGGTTTATTCTTTCCGTCATTTTTTCAGCTGCAATATCTTACCAGTAAGGAGGGTTCATGTAGAGTTTTTTGTTACTGTCTTCAGTTACGCGAACAGGATGATATCTCATTTTAACTTAAATGAATTTATCCTGATAGTTATAAGTTAGCATTTTTTCTTGAAATGAAAATGCGTTGCGGCTGGCGGTAGTTTTGTTATGTTGTTCGACGACTGGTTAAATACAATGGGATTGGTGTTTACTTCAAGCTCGCAAACTTGATTTAAAGAAATGTTTTAATACTTTGTCAGAAAATATCTTTATAGCCCAAATGACTAGCTTAGGTAGAAGCTTGCCCTTTCGAGATTTATAGGCGTAGCTTTTATAATGATAATTTTGTCCCATGAACGGGGATTTCCATTGAGTAGACGTTGTCAGGAATCCATTGTTTGCACGGAACAGCTAGATGTCAAGAAAATGAAGCATGCTGTATTTGTCCACCTATGGCGTTAATTTGATGTCTTGGTTTTCTTTTGCGATATCTTCTAAGTTTAGGCGATATTGAAAGACAGATGTACAAAATTACACCAATGTGTACACCCATTTCGAAGTTTAGCATTCCACGTTACCTGCGTTGCTGTCAACAAATGTTGAGCCAGCAAAAATTGTCCCATCGTCCCTATAACCGCTCATCTTTCGAGTCAGTTTTTTTATTTTTTAATTCTCAATTCCTTTATTAAATCCGGCTAAAACGACTGACATTGACCCAGTGGAGATCATAGACGATCTAACTGTTTTCATAAATATGACTTCAAGTATGAAATTGAGCATGGCGTAAAATTGTTCTAGTGTGCAATTCCTAATGAACTAACTAGTTAATAATGATAAACAAAAAAACTATAAACATTTTAACATGTAAGCCAAAATTTCACACAATACATTTACATATAGTGTCTACGTGATTCACTTTTCCTTTCTACGCCAATGTAAGCTAACAAATAATAGAGAAATCGTTTCATAAAAGTGCAAAAACAATAGAACAATAGAACAAACGTTATATAGTGAAATCCAATTCACTTTTTAACCGCGTATATCTTGATTTGTCAAAGCAACGTTCAGACATGCACTTACTCAATATCTCTCAAAAATGTAACGAAATAGTTCTCATGTGCGATCAGTCAGGAAGCACACAAAAGATATACATGTCGAAAAAGCTAAATAAGCGAATAATTAACTTTCAACATTAAAAATCCAATACACTTGGCATAACAATAATCAACTACTCTGTAAGCCAGTCAGCTTGGCGTCTGAACTATAATGATTTAGCCAGACGTTCACTCTGTCTAGCTGCACTAATATAATCTACTTGCCAAGCTCATGTGCAAACAATTCCAGAAATCTCATACCACTATTAACGCATACAACGTTAAAGATTCTGTCGAACTAACAGAAGAACTAAAGAGCAGACACTTTACTAATGCAACAATAGTCTCCATAGGTATAAACACGCCGTTTCTAAAATTTCCGTCAGAAAACACAATGGTGATCTTCTGCGACTTATCTCAAAATGAATATGCGGACTGTCCCTTTTTATGCAAATATCACAAAGGAACGCATGTTGGTCTTCACAGCAAACGTGCAGTTTTTACTTATTTATGAGCACCAGCGTTAATTGAACTTTTGCCATGCTACATTCTACTAAATTGCTCCTGGTTGATGCAAACATGTGTCATCTTAAAGTAACCTGTCTACAGAAAATAATTGTACACTACAGATTTTATTAAAGATAAGTAGGCGATCTACTTTACTTTTTCAAAATATCCAACACAGACGACCTAGAAATACAATTAAAATTAGAGAATAAGAAAAAGAATAGGCTTACTTACCTCGACATTCGGCTACTCCAAGCGAACGATAGCACGTCGACAGAGTATACATTAGAAATGAACAGCCATGTGGCAGTAAATTGATTACAACAGTGCGTCAGGGAGTCGCAAATGAGAAACCCGGTAAATAAATAACTGTTCAGTTAGCAAGATATTTTCTGAAGGCAAGTGTAAAGAAAGCTTAAAACATTTGAAAATGAACTTGCAAATGAACAATTATTTGGAACGAATCATTAATGTTATAATTCGGCATCACTGGATTCGCCTAGCAGAATATGGTAACAGAATTTTCTACCAAAATATATCATTCTGAGATGATTTTCCGGCTTCAGTATTACACGGAAGAATAAACGGAATCAGAAAAAAAATTTGCAAAATTTTTTGATGAAGATCAAACTGAATATGCTTGGATTATAGTTTTTTAATGCTTAAGTTCAACTAATTTCCTCTGCCCCCCCCCCGCAATGCTTACATTTTCATAAGCACAAGTGGCAGAAAATAAGTTGGAAGTACAAAGGAGCGGCCATTCATGGGACTCCATCGCCAGGTGCCGAAGAAGTTGATCTAGACAGGAGAAACACCATGCGCTAAATCAGCATTTTTTATACAATCAATAAAAAGCGTCATATGAGCAAAACAAGTTTATCGATCCTTCAAATGTGAAATGCAAAAAATCATGAAAGTCTATAAAGTACTACATAAAAAATCACGTGAACTTTTGTCGAAGGTTCTGAAATCCCGTGAACACAATTTTTTACTTGACTGGCAGTGAAAATTTAACCGAATCAAGTATATTTGTCAATCACAATACATCACATCTGTTCATAAGTTATTACACGTTACATTAACAAAAATAGTAGAGGCATCAAACTTTGTTAGGCAACATAACAGACAACAAACTGTTATGCCACGACAAATGATAGACCATTGGCTCACGATTATCTAAAAGTACACACACACACACACACGAGAAATGCGGAGACAAGACCATCGAACATGAAAAACCTTCGGACGAGAAACTAACATAATTCAAGCATTTAGATATTGTTTATGGCCGAGAACTTATATATATATGCATGTGTGTATTAGGTGTTGCGCACCTAGTAAAAAGTTAGTTCAATTTTGACCAGAAGGATAAACCAAAGACAGCATGAACGGAAAGTATTACCTCGTGCACATTCGTTTCGTGCTTACTGGCGACTCATCAGTAGGAGCCTATATATTTGGGCAAGGAATGTGGGAAAATATGACGGTACATTCCTCACCTAAATATATAGTGCGTAAATGACGTAATCCCGGCTCCTAATGATGAATCGCCAGTTAACACTAAACGAATGGGCACGAGATTATACTTTCCGTTCACGTCGACTTTGGTTTTGTCCTGTTGGTCATAATTGAACTAATTTGTTAATAGGTGCGCAACACATAATGCATAATTGAATAATTCCTCAAACATTAGGTATGCCATGCGTAGTCAGACAAATAGCTGCCACTAAAAGAATGCCCAATTGTATCACAACTAGAAACAAAGTAATATGAACAAGCAACCAGAATAACTCGAAATTGACAAAATAAAACCACACCCACCTGTGAAGTATATAATAGAAACTCAACAAACTTTCACATATTCATTTTGATTCACACGTCCACTAATGCAGTTAAGCTTAACAAAAATGTTTTACAATTGCCTAACTAAAAATATTGACAAGTTAATCTAGTTTCCTCGATTCATTTACTGGGTTATTCATCGTACAGAATAATCGTCCTATGTAAGTTCATCGATCAGATGGTTAATTACTC
>JAQBSW010014432.1:0-11662 GCA_029291075.1 Eudiplozoon nipponicum
TCCTTTGTGCAGGCACCTGCGGAACCGAAAAGGACTTAGCGAAAATTCCATCATTGCTTGGTCATCCGAAGACGAGGAATTACTTCGACTTGCCATCAACTCGTTAGCAAATGCAACAATGCTAACGCATCCAGATTTCGAAAAGCCATTTCTACTCACGACAGATGCTTCTGAATTCGCTATTGGAGCCACTTTGGAACAAGAGATCGACGGAGTTCGGAAGCCTATCAGTTTCTACTCGCGTACTCTCCAACCAGTAGAAACGAGGTACGACACTTTCGGCCGAGAACTTCTCGCCATCCACGACGCAGTGCGCCATTTTATCAGCATCATTGGCAGTAGCAGATTTGTTGTTTTCACAGATCATGCACCACTAGTTAGCGCACTTCGAAAAGCAACTTCATCTATCGCCAAGTACCCTGCCAGAGTGGAAAGGCAGCTTTCTCGTCTAAGCGAATGGCAATTTGACGTCTTTCACGGCAAGGGCAAACAGAACTTCATTGCAGATGCCCTGTCCAGGCCAGACGTCTCTCTACAACCACCTTCGCCGTCACCATTCACTGTCAACTCCGTGGCACTCAGTGAACCTGCACTAACGCCAACTCTCCTGCGAACTGAACAACGCGGTGACATTCACATTCAAAGATCAATAGCCCGTCACCCAACCAAGTTCATATGCCGTCTGTGGGAAGGCTTACCAATTGTTTACTTCACGGGTACGCAGCCCAACAAGCCAGTTCTGCCGACCAGCCTTCAGAGAAAAGTTTTCGATTCAATTCACTCAATTTCTCACCCAGGAAGCCAAGCGACTGTCCGACTTCTTATAGATCGTTTCTGGGGTCACAGACTTAGGCAGAATGTTAAACGATGGGTCTCAGAGTGTGCTATTTGTCAGAAAAACAAGATCACACGACACACTCGTTCTAAGTTGCAACATTTTCGATCTTCTTCTCGCCTAGCCATCGTCCACATCGACATAGTTCATCTGACAAAGGTTCAAGGTTTCAGCTACCTTCTAACTATGATCGATAGATTTACACGGTGGCCTGCGGCATTATCTCTTGGCACCATTTCTGCAGACGAAGTAACTAACGGTTTTATCTCTGCACGGATATCCAATTATGGTGTTCCCAATGAGGTCATCACGGACAGAGGCACTTGCTTCTCATCTGATCGTTTCAAAACCACCTTGCGGTACATGGGATGCATCTTACGCCAGACGACTGCCTACCATCCCCAAGCTAATGGCATGGTAGAGAGAATGCATAGGGAACTCAAAGCAGCTTTAGCATCCTCGTCCATTAATGGCAACTGGGTCGATGCACTACCTTTAGTTCTGCTGGCCATGCGTTCCCGTACTCGTGAATCCATTAAAACGTCTGCGTCACAACTCTTGTATGGCATGGATCTACGCCTGCCTAGTCAGCTCCCACGTCTACTACCGGCACAAGATGACCCACAAGACGAAGCTACCCGCCTTCGACTTCATTTCGGTAACATGTCTGAACAGCAGCCGAGACACACGCCTCGTCCAGTCTTCGTTCACCCACAGCTCCACAGCTGCAAGAGAATACTCGTTCGCAACAATAATGCTGTTGCACCACTACAACCAAAGTATCGCGGTCCTTACCCGATTTTGCTCAGACAACCAAAATACTTCATATTATGCAAGGCGCTACACCGACATCAGTAAGCATAGACAGGTTGAAACCGTTTATCGAACCACCTGATCCTGAGAGCGTTCAACCTTCTACACACGTCTCAGGCTCCGTCTGCCCACAATCTCAATATCCTGCTTTGCATAACGCGTAATTGATTTTATTTACACATTAACATTATCTATCAACATTTTTTTAACCTTACGCTATTTTTCGTATTTGTCTCACGTGGCATAACCAGCTGTTCTTAGCTAACGATTGTTTAGCATTTTTGAACAGTTCTTTGGTATTATGCCATCTCTGAGGCAATGTTCGTGTACATATTTTTATGCAGTTACCTTTGATTTTAATGTATATATTTTTACATTATAATGTATTTCTCACACATGACATCACACTGCCTATTTTAGTATGACCAGCTACTTGGAGCTAACGCTTTCGTGTAGCAACACTAAGTAGTGATCAGCTTCATATCATGGTACAGGCCACTTTCAATGCATATCTCAATCTCATCAATTGCACAAAGACCACTCTACAAATGTCATGAGCACAACGTCGAGCATTCTAGCTCCTTTGTTCGTATACAAACACATTGACGACGATCCAACCTGCTTAGGTTTTAACTTAAACCTGGCAAATTCAGAGACGATTTACCTCGAAATCTTCACGCTGCGGCTCCCAAAACTTACACTGCTCTATTTTGCCTCATGTGGTTTGACCGACCGCTAGAGCTAACAATTTGTTTAGCAATTCCTAGTGGTTACCTGGCATCATATCATTGTTGAAGCAACCAACAAGCATATTTAAGCCCAGCATTTATGGTTCATCATATTTTTGCTTAACTTGGTACGAACTCTGTCATGAATTTCTTATCTAGCCTCGCAGAGAGGAATTTTTTTCCTTTTTTTCAGAGAGGAAAGTGTTGTAACGACACAAATTAATGGCCGACATATTGCGTAAATTAAATTCAATTTTATTTACGTTGCACCAATGAGAAAAAAGCGAAACTTGCCGTTTAACCAATAGTGTGCAAGTAGACATGGCATGCTATTTAAGCACGGCAATTTACCATGCAAGTCAGTTGTTGCATTTGCATTCTGCTTTGCGTTACGCGTGTGCGTTCTGTCGGCTGTCAATACCTACGCTGGTGATTTGATAGTTTCACCAACAATTGGCTACATCCGTGACTCATCTTGTTGCCGTACAACTAGCGAGACGAGCCAATTAATTGCAGAACATGAACGACATTATCCATATCGTGAATACAACTCTGCAATGGGAGCAACAACAATCAGAGTCCACCCAGGACAACTTCACACTCTGAACAAATCAGGAGAACGCACGACCAGACCCTCTTAAGGACCACCCAATCAGTAGCAAATCTCTATTCAGATCACCTTAACCGAGTTTGTAACGTCGTACGGCATTTACTTGAAGCCGGGGCGTTTACAAAAATTAAAAGTTGGCGAAAATGAATAGTTCTGGGTTCAGCATCATAAAAAGATATCCAGTGACAGGTGAGCAAAAATGCGGAAAAAATACTTCAACAGACTGAATTGAGAAAATTAACACTTGCAAAAATTTTACGGACTATGTCAAAAGAGAGCATATATGTTATCGATAATTAATTTGCGACAGCCAATTAGTGGCAAGATGAAGGCATTTAAGCGACATTAAATCACGGAGGTCAATGTTATTCAAAACTGTATTTAGTTACCATGTCATTCAATATTAGTGTAGAATAACGTCATTATGTACGACTATCCCACATGTTTAAGTCATTTAAAATTAAAAGCACATCGTACATTCTTAATGAATGATCTCGCGCTTTCTCACAATTAAATCGGTCAAATGTGTACTGTGAATGTGTGTGGGTCGTTTCTACTTGATAATGGATGTTCAATAAAATCTCTTCAGTTTAAAACATCACTATACAATGACAACAATTATTGTGTGCACACCACACCTGGTACTAAATGTGCTAATCACCGGCACTGTGTAAACATTCCTGTATAATGTTGCTCAAGATAGATTAATGACGAGATTAGCATTTCAGACATGGCACCATATTGCACGGCCAATGTCAAACAGTTTAGCTTGCAAACTTACACGCCATTCAGATGGGTGACATGGGAGCAAGCCCAAAATAGCGCCTAATTAGAAGTATACCTAGTTAGATTTAGACATTTTGAAAGAGAAAGGAAAAGCATTTGATGAAAAATCGTTCAGTCTGGGCCACCTTAAGAACTAACAAAACTAGCTGTTAACCAAGCGGAAAGATTAGATATCCCGTGAGGTAAAACGGCAAACACATTTCGTTTCGGTTTGTAAGAAAGGACAAACACAAACCGACCTGTTTTATCTCTTGTTACACCAAAACAAGCCGACTGGAAAGGAAATCTACTTCAGGTCAATTCATGAACTTCTTGAAACGGCACGCAAATTGTGACCAATTTTAAGTAATCGCGACATTAATCTAGCTAGATGCATTAAAAGAAACGTTAATTTAACAACCTCATTTATAGAGAGGTAAATTTTAACTTTCATTGTAACATTAAAAGTTGGCAAAAATGAATTATTCCTGGCGCGGCATCATAAAAAGATATCTAGTGACAGGTCAACAAAAATGCGGAAAAACCACTTCAGACTTAATGGAGAAACTAACACTTGCACAAATTTTACGGACTATGTCAAAAGAGAACATATATATTATCGATAAGTAAGTTGCGACAGCCAATTAGAGGCAAGATGAAGGCATTTAAGCGACATTAAATCGCGGTGATCAATGTTATTCAAAAATGTATATAGTTACCACGTCATCCAATATTAGTATAGAATAACGTCATCATGTACGACCATCCCACATGTTTAAGTAATTTAAAATTAAAAGCACATCGTACATTGTTAATGAACGATCTCGCGCTTTCTCACAATTAAACAGGTCAAATGTGTACTGTGATTGTGTGCGGGTCGTTTTTACTTGATAATGGATGTTCAATAAAATCTCTTCAGTTTAAAATATCACTAAACAATGACAACATTTATTGTGTGCACAGTACACCTGGTACTAAATTTGCTAATGACCGGCACTGTATAAACGTTCCTATAATGTTGCTCAAGATAGATTAATGAAGAGACTAGCATTTCAGACATGGCACTATGTTGCACGGCCAATTTCAAATAGTTTAGCTTGCAAACTTACTTGCCATTCAAATGGGTGACATGGGAACAAGCCCAAAATAGCGCCTAATTAGAAATACACCTAGTTAGATATAGTCATTTTGAAAGAAAAAGGAAAAGCATTTGATCAAAAATTGTTAAGTCTATGCCACCTTAAGAACTAATAAATCTAGCTGTTAACCAAGCGGAAGGATTAAATATCTCGTGAGGAAAAACGGCAAACACATTTCGTTTTGGTTTCTAAAAAAGGCCAAACACAAACCGACATGTTTTATCACTTGTTACACCAAATAAAGCCGACTGGAAAGGAAATCTACTTCAGGTCAATTCATAAACTTTTTGAAACGGCACGCAAATTGTGACCAATTTTTAGTAATCGCGACATTTATCTAGCTAGATACATTAAAAGAAACGTCAATTTAAGCACCTCATTTATAGAGAGGTAAAATTTGTAAACGCCCCGGCTTCAAGTAAATGCCGTACGAAGTTACAAACTCGGTTAAGGTGCTCTGAATAGAGATGAGTTACTGATTTGGGGGCCCTTAAGAGGGCCTGGTAATGCGTTCTCTTGAAGTCTTCAGAGTTTGAAGATGTCCTAGAGCCTTGGGTGGACTCTGGTTGAGTTGTCGCTCCCGTGGTTGAGCTGCAATCACGATGTGGATAGTGTCCTGCAGGTTCTGCACTTAATTGGCTCGTCTCTCCGGTATACCGCAACAAGATGAGTCACGGATGTAGTTAGTTGTTGGTGAAACTATCAAATCACCAGTGTAGGTATTGACAGCCGACAGAACGCACACGCGTGAAGCAGGTAGAATGCAAATGCCACAACTGACTTGCATGGTAAATTACCGTGCTTAAATAGCATGCAATATGTCTACTTGCACACTATTGGTTAAACGTGGTTAAACGGCAATTTCGCTTTTTTCTCATTGGTGCAACGTAAATAAATTTGAATTTAATTTACGCAATATGTCGGCCATTGATTTGTGTCGTTACAACACTTTCCTCTCTGAGAAAAAAGGAAAAAAAATTCCTCTCTGCGAGGCTAGATAAGAAATGCATGACAGAGTTCGAACCAAGTTAATCAAAAATATGATGAACCATAAGTGCTGGGCTTAAATATGCTTGTTGGTTGCTTCAACAATGATATGATACCAGGTAACCACTAGGAATTGCTATACAAATTATTAGCTCTAGTGGTTGGTCATAGCACGTGAGGCAAAATAGAGCAATGTAAGTTTTTGGAGCCGCAGCGTGAAGATTTCGAGGTAAATCGCCTCTGAATTTGCCAGGTTTAAGTTAAAACCTAAGCAGGTTGGATCGTTGTCAATGTGTTTGTATACGACCAAAGGAGCTAGAGTGCTCGACGTTGTGGTCATGACATTTGTAGAGTGGTCTTTGTGCAATTGATAAAGTTGAGATATGCATTGAAAGTGGCCTGTACCATGATATGAAGCTGATCACTACTTAGTGTTGCTACACGAAAGCGTTAGCTCTAAGTAGCTGGTCATACCAAAATAGGCAGTGTAGTTAATGTTAATGTTTAAAAAAATTAATTACGCGTTATACAAAGCAGGTTATTGAGATTGTGGGCAGACGGAGCCTGAGACGTGTGTAGAAGGTTGAACGCTCTCAGGATCAGGTGGTTCGATAAACGGTTTCAACCTGTCTATGCTTACTGATGTCGGTGTAGCGCCTTGCATAATGATGAAGTATTTTGGCTGTCTGAGTAAAATCGGGTAAGGACCGCGATACTTGGGTTGTAGTGGTGCAACAGCAGTATTGTTGCGAACGAGTACTCTCTTGCAGCTGTGGAGCTGTGGGTGAACGAAGACTGGACGAAGCGTGTGTCTCGGCTGCTGTTCGGACATGTTACCGAAATGAAGTCGAAGGCGGGTAGCTTCGTTTTGTGGGTCATCTTGTGCCGGTAGTAGACGTGGGAGCTGACTAGGCAGGCGTAGATCCATGCCATACAAGAGTTGTGACGCAGACGTTTTAATGGATTCACGAGTACGGGAACGCATGGCCAGCAGAACTAAAGGTAGTGCATCGACCCAGTTGCCATTAATGGACGAGGATGCTAAAGCTGCTTTGAGTTCCCCTATGCATTCTCTCTACCATGCCATTAGCTTAGGGATGGTAGGCAGTCGTCTGGCGTAAGATGCATCCCATGTACCGCAAGGTGGTTTTGAAACGATCAGATGAGAAGCAAGTGCCTCTGTCCGTGATGACCTCATTGGGAACACCATAATTGGATATCCATGCAGAGATAAAACCGTTAGTTACTTCGTCTGCAGAAATGGTGCCAAGAGGTAATGCCGCAGGCCACCGTGTAAATCTATCGATCATAGTTAGAAGGTAGCTGAAACCTTGAACCTTTGTCAGATGAACTATGTCGATGTGGACGATGGCTAGGCGAGAAGTAGACCGAAAATGTTGCAACTTAGAACGAGTGTGTCGTGTGATCTTGTTTTTCTGACAAATTGCACACTCTGAGACCCATCGTTTAACATTCTGCCTAAGTCTGTGACCCCAGAAACGATCTGTAAGAAGTCGGACAGTCGCTTGGCTTCCTGGGTGAGAAATTGAGTGAATTGAATCGAAAACTTTTCTCTGAAGGCTGGTCGGCAGAACTGGCTTGTTGGGCTGCGTACCCGTGAAGTAAACAATTGGTAAGCCTTCCCACAGACGGCATATGAACTTGGTTGGGTGACGGGCTATTGATCTTTGAATGTGAATGTCACCGCGTTGTTCAGTTCGCGGGAGAGTTGGCGTTAGTGCAGGTTCACTGAGTGCCACGGAGTTGACAGTGAATGGTGACGGCGAAGGTGGTTGTAGAGAGACGTCTGGCCTGGACAGGGCATCTGCAATGAAGTTCTGTTTGCCCTTGACGTGAAAGACGTCAAATTGCCATTCGCTTAGACGAGAAAGCTGTTTTTCCACTCTGGCGGGGTACTTGGCGATAGATGAAGTTGCGTTTCGAAGTGCGCTAACTAGTGGTGCATGATCTGTGAAAACAACAAATCTGCTACTGCCAATGATGCTGATAAAATGGCGCACTGCGTCGTGGATGGCGAGAAGTTCTCGGCCGAAAGTGTCGTACCTCGTTTCTACTGGTTGGAGAGTACGCGAGTAGAAACTGATAGGCTTCCGAACTCCGTCGATCTCTTGTTCCAAAGTGGCTCCAATAGCGAATTCAGAAGCATCTGTCGTGAGTAGAAATGGCTTTTCGAAATCTGGATGTGTTAGCATTGTGGCATTTGCTAACGAGTTGATGGCAAGTCGAAGTAATTCCTCGTCTTCGGATGACCAAGCAATGATGGAATTCTTCCTAAGTCCTTTTCGGTTCCGCAGGTGCCTGCACAAAGGATAAAGTTGTTTTGAAAGGCCCGGAAGGAACTTGCGATAATAGTTTAGTGCTCCCAGGATTTTCTGCACTTCGCTCACAGTCCTTGGTGACTTGATATTCTTGATTGAATTCGTCTTTGACGGCAACGGTTGAATACATTGGGCCATAATACGATGCCCTAAGAAGTCGACGGATGAAGTTGCAATCTGCGTCTTGTCACAGTTGATCTTGAGTCCGTGGTTGGATAAGCGTGAGAGGACATTTCGTAGATGTTTCGCATGAGATTCTAGATCTGGACTGAATACCATAATGTCATCGAGATATGACATATAATAAGCAGAGTCGTCGCGAAGTATGTTGTCTATGAATCTTTGAAATGTCTGAGTAGCACACTTGAGTCCAAAAGGCATGTACAGGTATACAAAATGGCCTAATGGAGCGATGACTGCAGTTTTCTCGATATCCTCTGGTGCTACCGGTATGTGATGGTACGCTTGTCTGAGGTCAATCACTGAGAAGAAATTGCTGCCGTTGAGATTTTCAAGTAAAGTGTTGATATTTGGAATAGGATATGCATCAGATTTTGTCACTGAATTAAGCTTACGGTAGTCTCCACAGGCTCTGTACGATCCGTTTGATTTAGAGACTAAGTGCAGTGGTGAACGCCCATGAACTTTTCGATGGTCTGATGACTTCCCTCTTCCAAAAGCCTTGAGAATTCTTCTTGGGCAGCTTTCAGCTTAACAGGAGCCAGTGGTCGCTTCTTGAGTGCAATAGGTTGTCCTTCTGTGACGATATGATGCGTCGTGTTGGAGACTCGTAGCTCTGACTTGTTAAGATCGAAAAGCGATTTGTATTTTCGAAGAGCTGCTGATATCTCTACTGAATGATGCACTGGGGTTGGCTGAATGACCTGTAACTCCAAACGCTCGGAGGCAAGTGTCCAAAAATGTGGTTCGAGTCTGGTGGATGGGTCGATGATTTTTTGATTGGCAAGATCAACAATGAGCCGAAATTTTAGAAGGAAATCAAGGCCTATTATTTTATGTGAGACCTTGGCAATGATGAAGTTGTGGGAAAATTCACGTCGTAGACCTATGTTGAGTGTGCGGTATTGGCAGCCATAAGTTGGTATGGGCTCGACTGTAGCTGTTGCGAGAAGAACGCCTAGCGACATCTCGGCCATTGAATCACCTTTGAGAACTGAGACTGCCGCACCTGTGTCTACGATGAACTCTTCGCCAGTTTTGAAATCAAGGAGGTGCAGAAGTTCGTTGGGCTGTTTGGCCGGGTCATGCAAACAAGTAGGCTGGTGATTGCGACCGGCATTGTCTGTTCGGTTCTCTATGTGAAAAATTCGGCGTGGACGAAAAGAGTCGACAGGGATGTCGGATTGTAGTTGGCTTCTTCCCTGTAGCGCCGTTGATGCCGTTGATGTGCAGAAAGTACGGTCTTCTACTTCCTGCGCCAGACGTTTCCCGATACTGATGCACCCTTGTGCCTGCGGTCTGTTGTCCTCTCCGTCAGATGTGGAAATTGACACTCATTCGGAAATTCTTCGGAACGACAAAGACAAACTTGGCAAGCATAAAAAACTTCTGGTGGTTATAACACCAGTTCTTTGGAGCATATTTATTAAAGGATTGCAGAGATCTCGATCGCCGCCTACCATTATAATTTGACTTGGAAACGAATTTTGGTCGAGCATTCACTTGATTTATCTCGGATTTGGTAATGGCCAATCCTTCTAGAACTTTGGCCATGTTCGCCACTGTTCTTTCTAAAGAGGAGATTCTATCATCTTGCGGGGGTGAAGAAAAGGATGATGGATTCACTTTGGGTTCCAAAACCCTATATTCTAACTCACATCTCTCAGATAAGTCATCTATAGAGAAAGTGTTGGGGAGCTCTCTGGAAAAGAGTTTTAATGTTTGGGGAAGATTGTTAATAAAAACAACCTTAGCCTCATGGTCAGAAATGTTGGTTTTATAATTTTAACTTTCATTGTAACATTAAAAATTGGCGAAAATGAATTATTCTGGGCGCAGCATCATAAAAAGATATCTAGTGACAGGTGAACAAAAATGCGGAAAAGCAAATTCAGACTTCATGGAGAAACTAACACTTGCACAAATTTTACGGACTATGTCAAAAGAGAACATATATATTATCGATAAATAAGTTGCGACAGCCAATCAGTGGCAAGATGAAGGCATTTAAGCGACATTAAATCACGGAGGTCAATGTTATTCAAAAATGTATTTAGTTACCACGTCATCCAATATTAGTGTAGAATAACGTCATCATGTACGACCATCCCACATGTTTAAGTAATTTAAAATTAAAAGCACATCGTACATTGTTAATGAACGATCTCGCGCTTTCTCACAATTAAACAGGTCAAATGTGTACTGTGATTGTGTGCGGGTCGTTTCTACTTGATAATGGATGTTCAATAAAATCTCTTCAGTTTCAAATATCACTAAACAATGACAACATTTATTGTGTGCACACTACACCTGGTACTAAATTTGCTAATCACCGGCACTGTATAAACATTCCTATATAATGTTGCTCAAGATAGATTAATGACGAGACTAGCATTTCAGACATGGCACTATATTGCACGGCCAATGTCAAACAGTTTAGCTTGCAAACTTACACGCCATTCAAATGGGTGACATGGGAGCAAGCCCAACATAGCGCCTAATTAGAAATACACCTAGTTAGATTTAGTCATTTTGAAAGAGAAAGGAAAAGCATTTGATCAAAAATTGTTCAGTCTGGGCCACCTTTAGAATTAACAAAACTAGCTGTTAACCAAGCGGAAAGATTAAATATCCCCTGAGGAATAATGGCAAACACATTTAGCTTCGGATTCTAAGAAAGGCCAAACACAAACCGACATGTTTTATCAATTGTTACACCAAATAAAGCCGACTGAAAAGGAAATCTACTTCAGGTCAATTCATGAACTTCATGAAACGACACGCAAATTGTGACCAATTTTAAGCAATCGCGACATTTATCTAGCTATATGCATTAAAAGAAACGTTAATTTAACAACCTCATTTATAGAGAGGTAAAATTTATCTTTCATTCTAACATTAAAAGTTGGCGAAAATGAATAGTTCTGGGCGCAGGATTATAAAGAGATATCCAGTGACAGATTAACAAAAACGCGGAAAAACACTTCAGACTTAATGGTGAAACTAACACTTGCACAAATTTTACGGACTATGTCAAAAGAGAACATATATATTATCGATAAATAAGTTGCGACAGCCAATCAGTGGCAAGATGAAGGCATTTAAGCGACATTAAATCACGGAGGTCAATGTTATTCAAAACTGTATTTAGTTACCACGTCATCCAATATTAGTGTAGAATAACGTCATCATGTACGACCATCCCACATGTTTAACTAATTTAAAATTTTAAGCACATCGTACATTGTTAATGAACGATCTCGCGC
>JAQBSW010014433.1:0-11661 GCA_029291075.1 Eudiplozoon nipponicum
GGTCAATTTTTACAAACGCTGTGCTCTTTAAGGTCAAATATTCTAACTCTGTCCTTAAACAATATTTCTCTTAGCTGTGATTTTAGGAACAATCTCTTAGTCTCAAGCAGTTTTAATCGATATTTCTTGAACTGCAATTTTATTTGTAATTAATAGTGTTTTTATAAAATAGACAGAACCGCGCGCGATCCGAGAGGATCACGCGGTGGACTATTGTGTCAGTGAATTTATGAACATAAATAATTTTACTAGGCTCATATTATCATGTATCTTTAATCGTTTGACTACTCATTACATTCCAGACATTTGTGCTAAACATTTCACTTTATAGACATAAATCACTTTTATTTTTGCCGTCTAGAAGACGGACAATTTAGTTTAATTGTGAACGGTATTTAAAACATACTTTTGCATTAAAATCTGTATTTTTGCCAACCAACTCATTCAATTCGGATTAACAGTGAATTATATTTTTATATGCTACATTGTGTGGAATATATCTATGAAACCTTTCTTCAGTCTTCTCATATCAACCATCCGAAAGGGATCAGAGACTGATTGGGTGCACGGGTAGTAATAATGGCCACCATTGATATGTAGTAGGGGTAAAAAATCACGAACTAGAAAGCAACTCCGCAAAATGCCCCTACATTATGGTGCCCCGGTTCGTCGAACTCACAGCCAGTAAGGAATTAATAAACAGCTAGATTTTGAGAAATTCAAGCACTTTCAATGAAGGCCACTACACACGTTATTGCCTCGGAAACGGCTGCACATACCCGCGCACAGACACGACGTTCAAATGGGCGTGGTCACCCTCAACAACTCAGGTGATTCCGCCCATGGAAGGTTCGGAAGACGGGTGGGGTCAGCCTCCTCGGCGGCAGCAGAGGCTGAGCACCCCAAGATTGTTGGCCGCTCCACGTCTGATGGCTCGAAGCACGTTGCCTTCGCGGTAGAGCGCAATCAAACTATTGTCTTTACAGCGACGGCTCCAATTAAGTCATGCTTCAAACGCCCAAATGCCAGCAACTCAATCTCATCGCCGGTTGCCACTATCAACATACTTTCTCATCCGTGACGCAATCTCTGGCGTATGAATTGTCATAGACACTGGATCAGATGTAAGCTCACTACGCCACAATTATCTCGAACCAACCCCCCCAGTCGACACCAACAGTCTGACCTGCGCGAATGGCTCCAACATAGCGACGTTTGGGGTACGAGTACACATAATCTCGTTCTCCAACTCAAAATGATGTTTCAAATATCCGTTCATCATCGCCAACACGACATGAAACATCATTGGACGTGACTTTCTCGAACACTTCGACCTAACCATCCGTCCAAGAACGCAAAAGATAGAGGAGCCAGTATCACTGTTGACAGAACCAAAATCAGTCGTTACACGGCATGACAGAGCAATAACACTTACTGTAAGGTTAGACCCCTTCATTGTGTACTAATTTTCATTGTCGGGGGGGTGTATGTAACACGCGGCTCCGTGTTACAACCCAACGAAGGTCGAATTTTACAAACGCTGTGCTCTTTAAGGTCAAATATTCTAACTCTGTCCTTAAACACTATTTCTCTTAGCTGTGATTTTAGGAACAATCTCTTAGTCTCAAGCAGTTTTAATCGATATTTCTTGAACTGCAATTTTATTTGTAATTAATAGTGTTTTTATAAAATAGACAGAACCGCGCGCGATCCGAGAGGATCACGCGGTGGACTATTGTGTCAGTGAATTTATGAACATAAATAATTTTACTAGGCTCATATTATCATGTATCTTTAATCGTTTGACTACTCATTACATTCCAGACATTTGTGCTAAACATTTCACTTTATAGACATAAATCACTTTTATTTTTGCCGTCTAGAAGACGGACAATTTAGTTTAATTGTGAACGGTATTTAAAACATACTTTTGCATTAAAATCTGTATTTTTGCCAACCAACTCATTCAATTCGGATTAACAGTGAATTATATTTATATATGCTACATTGTGTGGAATATATCTATGAAACCTTTCTTCAGTCTTCTCATATCAACCATCCGAAAGGGATCAGAGACTGATTGGGTGCACGGGTAGTAATAATGGCCACCATTGATATGTAGTAGGGGTAAAAAATCACGAACTAGAAAGCAACTCCGCAAATTGACCCCTACATTATGGTGCCCCGGTTCGTCGAACTCACAGCCAGTAAGGAATTAATAAACAGCTAGATTTTGAGAAATTCAAGCACTTTCAATGAAGGCCACTACACACGTTATTGCCTCGGAAACGGCTGCACATACCCGCGCACAGACACGACGTTCAAATGGGCGTGGTCACCCTCAACAACTCAGGTGATTCCGCCCATGGAAGGTTCGGAAGACGGGTGGGGTCAGCCTCCTCGGCGGCAGCAGAGGCTGAGCACCCCAAGATTGTTGGCCGCTCCACGTCTGATGGCTCGAAGCACGTTGCCTTCACGGTAGAGCGCAATCAAACTATTGTCTTTACAGCGACGGCTCCAATTAAGTCATGCTTCAAACGCCCAAATGCCAGCAACTAATCTCATCGTCGGTTGCCACTATCAACATACTTTCTCATCCGTGACGCAATCTCTGGCGTATGAATTGTCATAGACACTGGATCAGATGTAAGCTCACTACGCCACAATTATCTCGAACCAACCCCCCCAGTCGACACCAACAGTCTGACCTGCGCGAAAGGCTTCAACATAGCGACGTTTGGGGTACGAGTACACATAATCTCGTTCTCCAACTCAAAATGATGTTTCAAATATCCGTTCATCATCGCCAACACGACATGAAACATCATTGGACGCGACTTTCTCGAACACTTCGACCTAACCATCCGTCCAAGAACGCAAAAGATAGAGGAGCCAGTATCACTGTTGACAGAACCAAAATCAGTCGTTACACGGCATGACAGAGCAATAACACTTCCTGTAAGGTTAGACCCCTTCATTGTGTACTAATTTTCACTGTCGGGGGGGTGTATGTAACACGCGGCTCCGTGTTACAACCCAACGAAGGTCGAATTTTACAAACGCTGTGCTCTTTAAGGTCAAATATTCTAACTCTGTCCTTAAACACTATTTCTCTTAGCTGTGATTTTAGGAACAATCTCTTAGTCTCAAGCAGTTTTAATCGATATTTCTTGAACTGCAATTTTATTTGTAATTAATAGTGTTTTTATAAAATAGACAGAACCGCGCGCGATCCGAGAGGATCACGCGGTGGACTATTGTGTCAGTGAATTTATGAACATAAATAATTTTACTAGGCTCATATTATCATGTATCTTTAATCGTTTGACTACTCATTACATTCCAGACATTTGTGCTAAACATTTCACTTTATAGACATAAATCACTTTTATTTTTGCCGTCTAGAAGACGGACAATTTAGTTTAATTGTGAACGGTATTTAAAACATACTTTTGCATTAAAATCTGTATTTTTGCCAACCAACTCATTCAATTCGGATTAACAGTGAATTATATTTTTATATGCTACATTGTGTGGAATATATCTATGAAACCTTTCTTCAGTCTTCTCATATCAACCATCCGAAAGGGATCAGAGACTGATTGGGTGCACGGGTAGTAATAATGGCCACCATTGATATGTAGTAGGGGTAAAAAATCACGAACTAGAAAGCAACTCCGCAAAATGCCCCTACATTATGGTGCCCCGGTTCGTCGAACTCACAGCCAGTAAGGAATTAATAAACAGCTAGATTTTGAGAAATTCAAGCACTTTCAATGAAGGCCAATACACACGTTATTGCCTCGGAAACGGCTGCACATACCCGCGCACAGACACGACGTTCAAATGGGCGTGGTCACCCTCAACAACTCAGGTGATTCCGCCCATGAAAGGTTCGGAAGACTGGTGGGGTCAGCCTCCTCGGCGGCAGCAGAGGCTGAGCATCCCAAGATTGTTGGCCGCTCCACGTCTGATGGCTCGAAGCACGTTGCCTTCACGGTAGAGCGCAATCAAACTATTGTCTTTACAGCGACGGCTCCAATTAAGTCATGCTTCAAACGCCCAAATGCCAGCAACTAATCTCATCGTCGGTTGCCACTATCAACATACTTTCTCATCCGTGACGCAATCTCTGGCGTATGAATTGTCATAGACACTGGATCAGATGTAAGCTCACTACGCCACAATTATCTCGAACCAACCCACCCAGTCGACACCAACAGTCTGACCTGCGCGAATGGCTCCAACATAGCGACGTTTGGGGTACGAGTACACACAATCTCGTTCTCCAACTCAAAATGATGTTTCAAATATCCGTTCATCATCGACAACACGACATGAAACATCATTGGACGTGACTTTCTCGAACACTTCGACCTAACCATCCGTCCAAGAACGCGAGAGATAGAGGAGCCAGTATCAGTGTTGACAGAACCAAAATCAGTCGTTACACGGCATGACAGAGCAATAACACTTCCTGTAAGGTTAGCCCCCTTCATGGTGTACTAATTTTCATTGTCGGGGGGGTGTATGTAACACGCGGCTCCGTGTTACAACCCAACGAAGGTCGAATTTTACAAACGCTGTGCTCTTTAAGGTCAAATATTCTAACTCTGTCCTTAAACACTATTTCTCTTAGCTGTGATTTTAGGAACAATCTCTTAGTCTCAAGCAGTTTTAATCGATATTTCTTGAACTGCAATTTTATTTGTAATTAATAGTGTTTTTATAAAATAGACAGAACCGCGCGCGATCCGAGAGGATCACGCGGTGGACTATTGTGTCAGTGAATTTATGAACATAAATAATTTTACTAGGCTCATATTATCATGTATCTTTAATCGTTTGACTACTCATTACATTCCAGACATTTGTGCTAAACATTTCACTTTATAGACATAAATCACTTTTATTTTTGCCGTCTAGAAGACGGACAATTTAGTTTAATTGTGAACGGTATTTAAAACATACTTTTGCATTAAAATCTGTATTTTTGCCAACCAACTCATTCAATTCGGATTAACAGTGAATTATATTTTTATATGCTACATTGTGTGGAATATATCTATGAAACCTTTCTTCAGTCTTCTCATATTAACCATTCGAAAGGGATCAGAGACTGATTGGGTGCACGGGTAGTAATAATGGTCACCATTGATATGTAGTAGGGGTAAAAAATCACGAACTAGAAAGCAACTCCGCAAAATACCCCTACAACGTAGCTTCCTAATGGCCTCAAGCTTACGATAAATCCGTCGCTGCAATTCAGAAGTAAGTTTAGGAAAAACCCTTCGACAGTTTTTGATGACTGTCATAATCAGGAAACGGGGAGAAAATGGAGTCTACGCACATAAAGAATAGCTCACTATCTCCATCCCAAACAGGAACATCAATATCTAAAATTGGACCTGACATTTTAACAATCTTACGGGATCTTAAAAGCATAAATTGATAAGCAATATGAAAATATATAAATATACTTTAACGAAACGCTTACCCACAAACAACTTCCACAGTTGAATGGGCGCAGAACAAAAAACGTCACTGCTTTCAAAAATCCGCAATTGAGCCTGTCGAGTACGTACGGTGCCGTTTCGTACGTAGAAAAAATGAACAGAGACCCCGTTGGCCTTTGATGCGAATGTATTATTATTTTCCACAGTTGAATGAGCGCAGAACAGTAACTGCTTCCAACAATTGAAATTATCCGCAATTTAGCCTGTCCAGTACGTAAGATGTCGTTTTGTACGTAGGAAAGACGAACAGATGCCCCGTATTATTATTATTATACCCCCCAAAAAAATTCAACACAAATCCACAAACATATACCCAACAGAATTCCCAGAAGACCACGATCACGGTAGAGAAAACGCAAATCTTAATCGATTTTTATCCCAAATAGATGAAAAAGGAAGTCAATTTTATTTATACCAAAAAAATCAGAACAATAATCAATATCCTGGCGCGGTCGCCAATTTTGGAAACGCCCCGGCTTCAAGTAAATGCCGTACGACATTACAAACTCGATTAAGGTGCTCTGAATATAGATTTGTTACTGATAGGGTTCCCTTAAGAGGGCCTGGTCGTGCGTTCTCCTGAATTATTCAGAGTGTGAAGATGTCCTAGAGCCTTGGGTAGACTCTGGTTGTTTTCGCTCCCGTGGTTGAGTTGTAATCACGATGTGGATAACGTCGTTCAGGTTCTGCAATTAATTGGCTCGTCTCGCTGGTTATTCCGCAACAAGATGAGTCACGGATGTAGCCAATGGTTGGTGAAACTATTAAATCACCAGCGTAGGTATTGACAGCCGACAGAACGCACACGCGTAACGCAAGGCAGAATGCAATTGCAACAACTGACTTGCATGGTAAATTGCCGTGCTTAATTAGCATGCCATGTATAATTGCACACTATTGGTTAAACGGCAAGTTTCGCTTTTTTCTCGTTGGTGCAACGTAAATAAAATTGAATTTAATTTACGCAATACGTCGGCCATTAATTTGTGTAGTTACACACCGCTACACTACCTAAATTTCACGGCATTTGCTGGAGAACGCAATTACGTCCCTAATAAGGACCATCAACAGCTTTCACGGCACCTAGCCTTGTTTATAACGTTGTACGGCATTTACTTAAAGCTGGAACGTTTGCAAATTATATTGCAAAATTTTGGAAATTTAATTTGACCTTTAACGAGTCAAATTATATCACCGATAACTTGTAAACTAGTTCAAATAAAAAACGGAATTCAATTGACAGAAATTGGAACAATGCGAGCACGCAATCTGTAAACCAATTACTTGAGACCTGAATTTACATACAATCAACACACCATTGCCTGTTGTAGTCGCCTGCAGCAGTGAATATCTATGGCTTCTGTCTTGTTTTCGCTGTTAACCACATGGTGTCACAAACTCATATAGCCGTCAAACACACCAATCGTCTTGATGTTGCACATTCAGGCAGATACCATTTATTAATTAATTAATCGTATTTCTGCGTTAATCAGCCTTCTTGTTGTTGCCGCGGGCCGTCAGGAAAACTCATTAATACCATCGAACAGCAACTGCAAAAACTGCTTAGTCTATTCTACTTGTTAACGTGCCTCTGCCAGAGGATCACTGCCCCCAAACAGAACAGGCATAGCAAGTTTCTAGAAGGAAAACTGGACATCCATTTTTTTCCTGATACTTAAATTGATCACGTAGATGTAGACATTTCCACTGACTAAAATAAATAATATTTACCTTCTTCAGGTCAATGTTTACAAACTATGTTACAAAGGAGAAATAGTACTAAGTAACGTCTTTTCTGTAAACAAAGTCTACTCAGTTATTGTAATAATTAAAAAATTGCGAAGTAGAAGTGGACTATAATTCAGTTTTCTGTATTTTGTGCCTGACACCCGGGACCTTATCCGTTGATTTGTAGCAGTTATAATTTAATTTATATAATTTAACTAACATTGATTACGCGAGCGCTGTTGACAATTAATATATTTCAGTTTGGGATCCTGATATTACATTAATTATATATTTTCCGTATAAGCTAAAGATTGTATAGTTTAGAAAGGGCAATTCATGCAGTAGACAGTTTTCTTCATTTTTTGGAACTGTTGACAAGTTAGTTACGCTGCACGATATTCTAGCTGGAGCGTAACAAACTCGTTATAGCCTCGAAATAAAACGCATCAAGAAAGATTTTTAAGGTATCAACATTTTTGTCGACAGATATTACCTTGAATACGTAATAAATTCTACTTTTATCTTTGATTAATTTTAATTTGTGAAACTGTTTGTTTAAATTCTCCGCAGTAACAAACGAAGATTTAAATAAAGATAACGTAAACGGTTGTAATTTTTTATTTTATTTTTAATAAGTTCTTTTGCTACGTTTTATGGAAAAACCACATAGGTTATAGTTATTAAAAAATCCTAATTTTATGCTTTAACCTTTATAAAAATTATTTATTTTAAATCTTTTATAATCTATATAAGATCTTTATAAATTTCTTTACGTACCAGAATTAAACACATCAACGATGTCAAATACTAATAAACAACCCCTTTACTTAAATTCATCAAAAGCGTTGGGTAATTACTCATTCACCGATAATTGATTAGCCTGGCTTATTGAGCGAAAAGTTTTAAAACCGGACTATTGTAAACGGTATGCAGAGTTACAAGGGAAGGTCATTAAGGCTTCTAAAGACTTACCAGATTTGCCTCAAGCTGTTGAAGAACATAGTATTCAATATTTTCTTATTTTAGGCTCCTATTTAAGATGTGTCAGAATATTTGAAGAATTGCAGAAAGTAGATACAAAAACTGATATTTTTGGAAGATCAAGTGCAGTCGTCAGGGTTTGTCAATTATAGTCTAAATTAGACTTGGAAAGATATTTTAGTTCAGTACAAAAATGATAATATATTTTTGGGTGAATTATCAGAGTCCCTTAATGAGCTTATTAATAGCCATGTCCCAAGGTTTCAAAGTGTGGTATCCGATAGAAAAAAACTAATAACGGTAATATCAGTGTATTTAGTTATCTTTTAGGAACTAGAACAAAAGATTAAAGAACTTATTCAGAATGCAAATGTTAAGGAAGTTTTGTACCAAAAAAATCTTGCTTCTTTCAATGTCTCAGTATGTTTTCACAATTTTCATTAAAGGATGAACATATAAGACTTCGGATCCTCGAACGAGCCGTGGATCATTTGGATTTTTTGAAAGATTTCTCTAGACGTTTACCTGCGCTGGAACCATTGTTAAATTATTATGAGAATTTCAAAAAGTACACGTTGTATAAGTATGTTTTGTGTGGTTATTTAAGAACAAAGGATAGCGAAGCTATCTGTAAATCACTTCGACTTATAATAGAGAATGAAAATGCCACGCTCTATTCTTGGAAGCATTGTGGAAAGGATTCTGTATCTATCACAAAAATGGATTGTCCCTTACTGAATGCGATTAAAGCTGAAAAACTTCGAATTTCTGAGTGCGCTAGTAGTATGAGTGCAGTAAATGAAGAACAATCATCGGTAAGTTATGGAGTTCTAAAAAAAGATATCATGGAACAATTTAGAGCAATGTTCGGATGAGGTAGATGCATCGTTGACATATAATATAATTATTGAAGAAAGTGATGATGAATCATCATTGGGAATTGAATTAAACGTTGAGCAATCAGATAATAAAGAAAATGAATCTCAAAGCGTTGTTGCTACTGGCGAACTAGCAAGATTGTTAATTGACACTTTAGAGGGACGCCGTGCTATTATAGCAGATTTATTCGAATTACAATCGTTCTTACGACGACTTATCGATGAAATAGAAGATACTGACAAATATTCACAAGCTTTATGTGCAGATGTTTCCACCACAGGTAGCAGTACTGTTTGTCAGCTTGTAATGCAGGTATTAATTTTTTGGATCATATTTTTTCATTTTGTGCCATGATATGATATTTAGTTGTACTAAAGAACTGAAGTAAGGCAACGTCTGAAACAGAACTTAAGTAGACTTTACGAGTTTTTATTTTTACATTTGTCTATCTATCACATCTTACACTAATTTAGGCGTTTATCTTTTCTATAGATTTTCTTCGGGTTTAGAAAATATTGATATTCATTAGTGTAAAGCGCAACAACCAGTGTTTACCTGTTCTGTTGATTCCTGACATGTTCAAAGTGAAAACTGAGTTTCCTTTTAATTTTGTTTGGATTTTTAGATTTGCAGTGTGTACTCACCGCTTTACTTCATTGAAAATTTTAATTTTCGCTTCAAAATGTGGAAATACTCTTACCTTGAAATTATATGTTTATTTAGTGGATTAATCCTATGTGTAGAGGCTCCAACCCTATTAGTTAATGAGAACCCCATAGTCGCCAAATCTAATTCAATCTCAGTATACCTATATGAGTCTGATAAGTTGGATTTTTCTTCCACATCTATTAAATTCTTGCCTACAATATCTTGAACTAAATTATAAGTATTCTCGAACTTAAGATTGGCCTCCATATTAATCGAAATTATATATATATATATATGGTTAATTTAGTAATAGACAAAGGACTGTGTACTTCTTACAAAGAATGTTCTAGAAATTAAACGAATATTTTCTATTTTAATAACATTCGTTTCAGTCAGCTACAGTGGTTTAAATTTATCAATAACTGTTACGTTTATTTTGTCGGAGTAAATATATCCCTCTTCATATGCCATAATTTATCTAAGTTTTATTTTGTTTATTAGTTGTGCAAATCGGCTGACCGTCAAATCTCTTAGATTTATATATATATATATATATATATATATATATATATATATATAAGTTCAAACCATACATATTTATGCATATATAATAATAATAATAATACATTTATTTGGCATCAAAGGCCAACTGGCCCGACCATTGAAATAACAAATCAAGGGTAGGATATGTGGAGGTGAGTGGAATTGTGACTAGCAAAGTATTTAATAGCAGGGGGAGGGGTTGGGGAAGGGAAAAGTTATCATTAACATCAAGATAGTTCAATCTGGTGAAAAATAAATAGAAACGAAGTTCCATTTGACTAGACAAGATCAATTGGAGATAGTCCATGAAGTGTCAGAGCTTCTAGGTGAATGTGAGATCGAAAAAGATGGCGGACCGGAGGTAGACGTCAACCGATGGAGTCCATTGTCGTGGAGATTGAGTTGATGGAGCATAGCATGGACATGGATGGAATCTGCAGGATTGAAGCGAGCGAGTCTTGCAGGGGTCGCAGGCATCCGTAGAACGAGGTTGTGATTGAAGGAAGACCAGGGGGAGTCGATGTCCGAAGCGAACCGTTGGTGGATCGGTAGGGCTGTTGGGTTTCCGGTCCTCCGCTGAAACAAGAAAGAAAAGAATTGGATGAGCAAAACGTAGTAAAGTATCCACAACGTGGATATGATGGGGTCAGGAATGGGCTGAGAAGTGGTATCAGTGAGTCGAGAAGAAAAGATTAAGACCAGAGAGGTAAAGTGGAAGATTAGATGACTGCCTGAGGGATTTCGCCCTCCGAAGTTAGTAAAGAGAATAGCCTGGGGTGAAGTAAATGTTATGGATTGAGAAGGAACCAGTTTCGTTTTCAATCGGTCGTATCACAAAGAAGTTTGTAGTACTGATGGGCTGCCTTTTTAAATTTGTGCTGGGGCAGGAGCTTTATGTCTGTGGGAAGAGCGTTGAAGACATTAGTGGCTTTGGAGAAGAGATAGATTTTTTTAAATATGGTGGGGATATGGTTAGCTTGGATGGAAGAGTTACTAGAACGTGTGGCGTAGTGGTGATTTGGGTGGGCAAAGTTGAATAGTGGTAAGCAAGTTGTGATCTTATGAATAAAAGAAATGACTCGAAGGTGACGGGTGAACCAAAGTGGAAGAAGATTTGCCAGGAGTAGGCGTTCCCGATAATTTTGGCATTTCAGGAAGACTCGCTTAAGAAATCTGGAGGATACCTGTTCAATAGTATACGAGGAGGCGAGGGTGAGAGGACAGCAGAATTCGCTGGCGTAGGAAATGAGGGGCAGAACGTAGACCTTGAATAACGTGAATTGGAGAGTGGGGTTGTTAGTCTTAAGACAGATCAGACGGGCCCATTTGAAGAGTTTGGAAGTAGTGTGTGTAAGGTGTAGGGAGA
>JAQBSW010014434.1:0-11656 GCA_029291075.1 Eudiplozoon nipponicum
GCAAATTTAAACAATAATTGATTGCGCGGGTGGTGGTAACAATTATTTAAATCAAGTTTGCGTGCTTGAAGTAAACACCAATCCCATTGTATTTAACCAGTCATCGAACAACATAACAAAACTACCGCCAGCTGCAACGCACTGACGCGTTTCGACCTTCCATGATCATCATCAGAGTACGACGTCAAACTGACTATCGAGGATCAAACCGCATTGAATATATATGGAAATCAAATTTAGATATGCGGCTCTCACCTCAAGCAGTCTTGCATACATTGAACTTGACTGGAAATGCCGGCTGCACAATTTCTATGCAGTCACATTGAATATATATGGAAATCAAATTTAGATATGCGGCTCTCACCTCTATATATATATATTATGTGTATAGAATAAACCTATCAATCTACCCATAGGCCTATCTATATATCCGTCTATCTATCACATTTTGGTTTCCTCTTAAAAGGATACATGGTAGCTATTAACCATGAATATCTTCTCTATGACTAACGTATTATACATTTATTAAGATATTCCTACCTTACATAAATATAGAAAATATAAGCGACAATGTAAGTCAAATGTTTTTTATCTAATATTCTATCTACTAACCCTTGCTAAATCGGTATACCGTCTTTTGGAACATTTTTATTGAGAAAAATAAGTATATAGGAAATTGATATTGGTACAGATCATTCGCAACCAGTTTTCTATAAGCGAGGTTTTTTACTTAGGTTCCCACTTAATTCATATTCCGCAGCCTCACGTTTTCTGACCATAGAAAATGCTTCATTAAATATTGGGCCCAATGATTTTTCTACCGATGTTACATTCATTACACCTTTTCCTGATTTTATTTCAATTGACTCTCTAATTAGTCTAGTTAATCTGTTGCAGTTGCATAACGCGATGCGTTTACATCCTTCCCAGTCTATTTCATGACCCGTTTCCTTCGAATGCCTAGCTAGGTCTGATCTTTGAATGTGTCCATATTTGCAGGCTGTCTTATGTTCACCTCTACGAACCTTTATAGGTCGCATGGTTTCGCCTATATACCTGAGATTACATTCTTTGCAAGGTATCGCATATACTCCTGATGTCTCGAGGGGTTCTACTCTTTCTTTTTGGTTAGGTAGTTTATTGCCTATAGTAAGCGGTTGTCTTAAAACTGTTTTAATATTGTATTTAGCTGCTATTATTCTAATTTTCCTGCTCAATTTAGAATCGGGTAATACCATAATTTTGTGCTTATCCGGTTCCGTTTCCTTCTTTACTTTGTTTATTATATTATTGTTAAATATCTGTAACATCTCATCTATTAATCTATCTATTATACTTGACGGATAGCTATTTAGTTTGAATATTTCTTTTAATCTACTCATTTCCTTATCTCTATTTTCTATATCCACTATTCTAAGACTTCTTAATATCATGGATTTAAGAATGCCTATTTTCATTCAATATGGGTGATTTGATAAGAAATTAAGAAGTAGTCCTGAATAAGTCTCTTTTCTAAAATATCTCTTTCCAATCTAGAACCATTCCGTTTTATTTTCACATCCAAAAAGGGTAATTCATCATTATTCTCTTTTTCCAATGTAAACTTAAATTCACCTAATTGGTTGGCTAATTCGAGGAATTTATTTAACTCATTATCCCCATGATTCCAAACTATAAACATATCATCCAGGAATCTTACATACAAGTTTGGCTTGAGAGGAGATTTTAACAACAATTTTTTTCAAAATAGTGCGTAAAAATATTAACAACCGGGACTGATAGTAGTTGTCTCATGGGGACACCTTTAACTTGTTAATTCATTTCTGAACATAAAGTAGGTGGAGGACATACAAATATTTAAGATTTCCATAATACTACTTAACATCATTTTACTACCTTCTATTATCTCTGGGAACTCTGTTAAACAACGCTTCACACTTTCTAATGCTGCTTGTACCGGGACATTAGTATACATCGATACAACGTCCAGGCTAGCCATTCTATCATTATCATTCAAGTTATATCTACTAATAATGTCAATAAAATTATATGTATTCTTTAAAGTATAATCTAAGAAATAAGCATATTTTCTAATTCTGTTGCATAGAAATTTCGACAATCTATACGTTGGTGAGTTTTGTACATTAACGATTAATCTAAGTGGATTCCCCTGTTTATGAATCTTTACTAGACCATAAACTCTCGGAGGGACTGTGTCACGTTGTATTAATGAATTCCCAAGTCCTGGTTCTAATTCCTTCGACTCAATCATTCTATTAATTATAGTCTTAACTTGTCCTTGTAACTTATCAGATGGATCTTTATTTATTTTATTATAGACCTCTAAATTATTTAATTGTTCATACACTTTCAATTCATAATCTGACCGGTTCATAAGTACCGTTGCACCACCTTTATCTGTCTTGAGGCATATTACTTTATTGGATAATAATTCTGTTCTTAAGCGTTTTAGATCATAACTCTGCTTGCATCTCAACTCTTTGTGCTCTAACACCGCTTTGGACACATCCAATTCAAACCTAGTCTTATCTTTATCTGGGAGAAACTGGGCAGTCTTTACTGTTTCTGTAATTATCTCATTCCTAGGTACGTAATCAATAGGGATCGCAGTATTAAGTCCAAGATTAAGAATTTGTTTTTGGTCTTCGTTGAGATCCATTCTCGATAAATTAACTAAACGTTTGGACATGACCTCTTCAATTCTCCTATTTCTCAAAGGGCAATTAATTCCCAATATTGCTAGTTTTTTTCATGCCTTTGTCTAATTTTTTAAATTTCATTATCCCTCGTTTTGTCTGTGAAATCTTCAATATGTTTGAAATCCAACATACCTAATCTCGCCAGTAATATGGACCTTATTTTTGTCTTCTCTCTAATCAGTTCAAGTTTACGTTTGTTTAGTTTCTTAATCGATATTTTTATTAAATGTAAACAAAGCTCATGCTTAAGAGTGTTTCCTACTTTATCTAAAACGAAAGAAAGTTTAAATCTAAAAACATTTCGGTATAACATTAAATTTTAAACATTTATTAAGGAACGAGGTATTTTCCACTTGCTTAACAATCTGCATCTTCTTCCGCTTGTACTGATTCATAAGTGTGACCACTGTCGCATCATATTTGATCCTCAAATAGGTTTTGAACTCAATATTTTGCGGTGTGTAAGCATTCAGGTTGTCAATGCCGCGTTTTGCGTACGCGGGTAATAGCTGTACACGGGCAGTTACACAAAGATAACGATAAAAACATTTCAAAAATAACATAAATGAAAGGCATTCAATCAATAATACGTTTATCTTTTGGAATATCAATATTAATATTACACTGGTTACGGTATATATAAATTATATTTAGTGTAAGACACGTAACAAAATGATAATATTATTATAATCAAGGTTGCGGTCTTGATATAAAAACCTGACCCATTAATTACTTACATATGTCAGTATAAACTAAGAATTGTATAGTGTAGAAAAGGCAATTCATCCAGTAGACCGGTTTCGTCCTTATTGGGAACTCATCAGGTACTGGCCAGAATTTACCGCGGACAGGATACGAACCTGGGCACGTCTGCTTCGGAATCTGGTGCTCTAACCACTGAGCCAACCTGCCGCACACTACACCACACACAATTTTCAGTTATATACTAACTAATGTAACTTGGTTAGTCAATTTTTCCTTTAGGTGGACCTCATATGGCATCCATTTAGACCCAAAGTTCCAACTAACCATGCCCAATCTGTCATTACTGAACAGACACCACATTACATGGGGAAGTGGTATTGAAATGTACATTTATATAATTAAACGAACATTGGTTGCGCGGGTGGTGATAACAATTATTATAATCAAGGTTGCGGTCTTGATATAAACACCTGACCCATTAATTACTTACATATGTCAGTATAAACTAAGAATTGTATAGTGTAGAAAAGGCAATTCATCCAGTAGACCGGTTTCGTCCTTATTGGGAACTCATCAAGTACTGGCCAGAATTTGCCGCGGACAGGATACGAACCTGGGCACGTCTGCTTCGGAATCTGGTGCTCTAACCACTGAGCTATCCTGCCGTACGCGGGTAATAGTTGTGCACGGGCAGTTACACAAAGATCTGATTCATCACACTTTCCGATTTTGTTTTGTCTTTGATCGGGTTGAATTCTTCTTTTTTCAACTGAAAATGCGGTTCTATCACATCTTTGTTAACTGGCGACGTTATATATTGATTTTAGTTACTGAGACAAATTCTATGATCAAAAATTGTGTTGAGTCAATTATATATAAATAGAATGGTTTTGGAACGAGGTTACCACATTTGCTTAAATCTGCTATTGTGATCAGTGTTGTGTTGCCTGAGGATGGTGCTGGAAAGTAGGCACCGAAACGTCGCCAGTAAACAAAGATGTGATAGAACCGCATTTTCAGTTTAAAAAAGAAGAATTCAACCCGATCAAAGACAAAACAAAATCGGAAAGTGTGATGAATCAGATCTTTGTGTAACTGCCCGTGTACAGCTATTACCCGCGTACGCAAAACGCGGCATTGAACATTTACAGCAATGTTTTATCCAATATTTTCTCCATAAACGGCAAGGGTAAATCGCCAAACCAGTTATTACTATTCTCATATTGCGTGCGTTATTGATGCAACTACAAAAATATGTGTATCTATTAATTCCATCAGTTTATGTGAGCGATAGGTTATCTTGTATTAGTACCATACATTTAGTTGTGATTTTCAAACCGTAAGACGGAAAGGCAATGGTTTATCAACTCAGAGTGCTCTGGACGGAATCTGTGTTGGCGAATCTTAATATAGTATCCTCCTAATAGTCAAAGCCGACTACTTTATTCAAAGAAGGGAAAATTGGATCCCCTTGACGTACGCCAATATTAGTATTAAATTTCCGCTATAATCCATTGCGGTTAGAATCATTTGTCTAAAGAATTCGCACATTTACAAATTTAGCAGCAAAATTTTTATGGTAAAATTTCGATTATAATGCTGCGAACCCCAGAGTCAAATGTATTATTGAAATCTAGAAAGACATCTATTGTATGACGGCGATAAATATAAAAATTATTCGAGTAATTGCCATAAGTTAAAAATATGAATTGTATAAACTCGTTCTTGTCGCAAACCGGTTTAATCTTCTCTAAGGACTGGAACTGCGAACTTTATGAAAATAAAAGCGAAAGAGACATGCTTGTATCACGATCGTTTACGCAAAAACTACAATTGCTCTTCGTGGGTGATATGAAAGGCGGTCCACTGGATTCGAGCAAGCAGAACGGTCTACCAAATCACCACAGAACAATAGATGCCGTTGCAGCAGGCGGTAGTTTTGTTATGTTGTTCGACGACTGGTTAAATACAATGGGATTGGTGTTTACTTCAAGCTCGCAAACTTGATTTAAAGAATTGTTACCACCACCCGCGCAATCAATTATTGTTCAATTTTATTGCCTATATATGTATATGTGGCGAAAGCTGCAAACAGTTAATGTTCGTGACTGCATAGAAATTGTGCAGCCGACATTTCCAGTCAAGTTCAATGTATGCGAGACTGCTAGAGGTGAGAGCCGCATATCTAAATTTGATTTCCATATATATTCAATGCGGTTTGATCCTCGATAGTCAGTTTGCCGTCGTACTCTGATGATGATCATGGAAGGTCGAAACGCGTCGGTGCATTGCGGCTGGCGGTAGTTTTGTTATGTTGTTCGACGACTGGTTAAATACAATGGGATTGGTGTTTACTTCAAGCTCGTAAACTTGATTTAAAGAATTGTGTAAATATTATGTTTATTTTAAGTGATGACTGTAACGCTTCAAGAGGGATATTCTTTCAAAATTTACAACAGAAGCCAGGTCAACTATTTAAATGTTTTGGCTCTGAAGATGGCCATGAAAAGCATTCACCGCTAAATGCCGTGTTTGGATGAAGTGCCAGAGCAGAATCGAATGTCTTTAAAAACTGACAGCCTTTCTGTGTGTGTGTGTGTGTGTATTATTGTTCAAACCATGGCGGAGGCGGTTGTAGAAAATATTCCATGTGAATGATGTGCAAATTATTATCAACAAGCAGAATAGCATGAAAGGCAAGATGGGTCAACGTTGTGTTGAGTGACAGAATAATTATTGTTGATGTCCCAGCCAAATTTGTTGATTGAAACAAGTCTTTCACAATTAACAATCGGCATTTAGTCGAACCATTAAGAATTTTATGAAAATTTTGAAATTTGCTTTGACATTCAACAAGAATGCATCAACGCTCCCACCCTTTTAATTTTGTTGTCGATGGTTAGATCGCCGCACCACACTCCGCAGTGGAAAATGATGGTTGTGACTGACATGCTGATATCGAAAACTCTGACTACGTTAACCAGATGATGTTAAATAGTAAACGAGCCCAAGAGGGTTTTTTATTTGTGCTCAAGAAGTATCCACCAAGTATCACCTGAAACGCAACGCCAATGTGAATCCATATCTCAGATCATGTTAAATGGTGCCCTAATGAAATTCGTACATTCTTTCGATTAACACGGACCTCTGGTGGCGCAGGACGAATCGGCTTCTGGCCAGATTTCCAAACGTATTATTCTTGCAATACCTGTTTTTGGCAAGTTATGAAAACCATTCTGGCATCGCACAAGGTTTTCACATCAAGTATAACGTCGATCCACCTTTATGTTGTAGAAACTTCGAATTTTGCTTGGCTCCCTGCCAACTGGGCATCGGAAACCAATAAGTAAAAGCAAAAATTAATTACATTTATTAAAGATATACGATGTGATCATTGCTTATGAAATCACGAGAAGAACATTTTCTGAAAGATAAGGAAGAGCATATAATGAGAATCATGACTTTCTTCCAACTATCGTAAATACCCAAAGAATATCTAATATTTATATATAATAATATATATATATATTATATATACGTTTGTTATTCAAATTATTTTATCTTTTTTTTACTGCTATATATTCAACTTATAAAATTGTTGATATTTACGTCTTCTACTTCACACCTAATATTATATTTTAAAAATTACATATTCTTATGTCTACTGTTTTTTTACTTTCCCAATTAATCAACAACCAATTTGGAACACCTTATATAAAATATAATTACACAAAATATGTATAAAAACATCATATATATAATAGAACAAAGTTGAAATATTAAAATAATATATTTTACCGTTATATCATGTGTATAAATAAATACAAATCATAAAATAGCTATCAAATATGTATAAAATCACTTATTAAAAGGATACATGGTAAATTATAAGCAACCAGTGTGAGCTCATTCTTTATATATACTAATATATTCTATACCATGATGTTTAGAATCAGTTCTACTAATACCCATTAAATTTTCAGTAAAACTGTTATTAAGTTTTTGTTTCTGCTTTATTCTTGTTTCCTAATATCTCAATTTAGTAACATAATCATTTATTAATTCTATCTCATTATACTTGACTTTAATCACATATATTGGAGGAATGTTATATTTATACTTTGAATATTTCCCCATGATTCCAAATCTATAAACATAAAAATTTACAAAAAATTTTATATAAATAAGAAGTACAAGGTTAACTTCTTTAGATGGATCTCTCTTTCTAAAAAGCCTTTAATTAACATCCAATCTTTATTTGAATTAAAACACTAATTCAAACTCTATTGAAATGAAATTTTTAATTCAATAATTGGTTGGCTTGGCGGGAATTTATTTAACTCATTATCCATCCATGATTTTTTTTCAATGGAATTATAAACATATCATATCCAGGAATCTTTACAATACAAGTTTGTTAGTCTTTTCATTACTTGGAGTCCATTTTTCAACAAACACCTCTATTCTGTCACTAAATAACAGACACCATGTTACCTGATGAGCATTGTTGTATCGAACATTTATTTCAATTAGATCAGTTTCGTACATATTATGAAATTTCGCGTACTTCAACTTTCTATCTATCTATCTATCTATCTATCTATCTATCTATCTATCTATCTATCTATTCTATCTATCTATCTATCTATCTATCTATCTATCTATCTATCTATCTATCTATCTATCTATCTATCTATCTATCTATCTATCTATCTATCTATTCATTCATTTCTCTATCTATCTATCTATCTATCTATCTATCTATTCATCCGTCTCTCTATCTATCTATCTATCTATCTATCTATCTATCTATCTATCTATTCATCCGTCTCTCTATCTATCTATCTATCTATCTATCTATTCATCCGTCTCTCTATCTATCTATCTATCTATCTATTCATCCGTCTCTCTATCTATCTATCTATTCATCCGTCTCTCTATCTATCTATCTATCTATCTATCTATCTATTCATCCGTCTCTCTATCTATCTATCTATCTATCTATCTATCTATCCGTCTGTCTCTCTATCTATCTATCTATCTGTCTATCTATCTATCTATCCGTCTGTCTATCTATCTTCTCAGTCTATCTATCTATCTCTCTATCTATTCGTCTATCTATCAATCTATCTTATATTGGTGTGTCTATATATTTAACTATCTTTTTACCTATGTATGTATATATCTATATTGAAAAGTTGTTTTGCAAAGTGGATTAATTATAAGTACCTGGACTGTGTTGTTAAACTTGTGAGGATGGACCAACTGAAGAAGGCTACTGATAATCCTATACAATAGGATTGATGTTTACTTCATGCTCGCAAACTTGATTTAAAGTATTGTTACCATCACCCGCGCAATCAATTATTGTTTAAACACATGTCAACCGAAAACGAAAATCCTATTAAATCAACACATGTAGGTGGTTTACCGAACGTTGCAGACGTTTTTCCATTGCAACCTTAAAGTAGTATGTTATATGCCCATTTCTGTTGGAACAACGATAAAAACATTTCAAAAATAACATAAATGAAAGGCATTCAATCAATAATACGTTTATCTTTTGGAATATCAATATTAATATTACACTGGTTACGGTATATATAAATTATATTTAGTGTAAGACACGTAACAAAATGATAATATTATTATAATCAAGGTTGCGGTCTTGATATAAACACCTGACCCATTAATTACTTACATATGTCAGTATAAACTAAGAATTGTATAGTGTAGAAAAGGCAATTCATCCAGTAGACCGGTTTCGTCCTTATTGGGAACTCATCAAGTACTGGCCAGAATTTGCCGCGGACAGGATACGAACCTGGGCACGTCTGCTTCGGAATCTGGTGCTCTAACCACTGAGCTATCCTGCCGCACACTACACTACACACAATTTTCAGTTATATACTAACTAATGTAACTTGGTTAGTCAATTTTTCCTTTAGGTGGAGCTCATATGGCATCCATTTAGACCCAAAGTTCCAACTAACCATGCCCAATCTGTCATTACTGAACAGACACCACATTACATGGGGAAGTGGTATTGAAATGAACATTTATATAATTAAACGAACATTGGTTGCGCGGGTGGTGATAACAATTATTATAATCAAGGTTGCGGTCTTGATATAAACACCTGACCCATTAATTACTTACATATGTCAGTATAAACTAAGAATTGTATAGTGTAGAAAAGGCAATTCATCCAGTAGACCGGTTTCGTCCTTATTGGGAACTCATCAAGTACTGGCCAGAATTTGCCGCGGACAGGATACGAACCTGGGCACGTCTGCTTCGGAATCTGGTGCTCTAACCACTGAGCTATCCTGCCGCACACTACACTACACACAATTTTCAGTTATATACTAACTAATGTAACTTGGTTAGTCAATTTTTTTCCTTTAGGTGGAGCTCATATGGCATCCATTTAGACCCAAAGTTCCAACTAACCATGCCCAATCTGTCATTACTGAACAGACACCACATTACATGGGGAAATGGTATTGAAATGAACATTTATATAATTAAACGAACATGGGTTGCGCGGGTGGTGATAACAATTATTATAATCAAGGTTGCGGTCTTGATACAAACACCTGACCCATTAATTACTTACATATGTCAGTATAAACTAAGAATTGTATAGTGTAGAAAAGGCAATTCATACAGTAGACCGGTTTCGTCCTTATTGGGAACTCATCAAGTACTGGCCAGAATTTGCCGCGGACAGGACTACGAACCTGGGCACGTCTGCTTCGGAAACTGGTGCTCTAACCACTGTGCTAGCAGGATGCTCAGTGGTTAGATCACCAGTTTCCGAAGCACACGTGCCCAGGTTCGTATCCTGTCCGCGGCAAATTCTGGCCAGTACTTGATGAGTTCCCAATAAGGACGAAACCGGTCTACTGGATGAATTGCCTTTTCTACACTATACAATTCTTAGTTTATACTGACATATGTAAGTAATTAATGGGTCAGGTGTTTATATCAAGACCGCAACCTTGATTATAATAATTGTTATCACCACCCGCGCAACCAATGTTCGTTTAATTATATAAATGTTCATTTCAATACCATTTCCCCATGTAATGTGGTGTCTGTTCAGTAATGACAGATTGGGCATGGTTAGTTGGAACTTTGGGTCTAAATGGATGCCATATGAGCTCCACCTAAAGGAAAAAATTGACTAACCAAGTTACATTAGTTAGTATATAACTGAAAATTGTGTGTAGTGTAGTGTGCGGCAGTATAGCTCAGTGGTTAGAGCACCAGATTCCGAAGCAGACGTGCCCAGGTTCGTATCCTGTCCGCGGCAAATTCTGGCCAGTACTTGATGAGTTCCCAATAAGGACGAAACCGGTCTACTGGATGAATTGCCTTTTCTACACTATACAATTCTTAGTTTATACTGACATATGTAAGTAATTAATGGGTCAGGTGTTTATATCAAGACCGCAACCTTGATTATAATAATTGTTATCACCACCCGCGCAACCAATGTTCGTTTAATTATAAAAATGATAATATATCAATTTGCATATCTATATTCAATAAAATTTATAAACACAAATTACTTTGCATAACGACATACTGCAGTTTGGTACTTGACATCGCGGCCAATAAAAATTTCCAAGACGAAAATTTCGTCATATGGTCACGTAAATACAAACAACCATCGATCGGACACTAATAAAAACATCCATTTTGCATAAATCAATAATTACTTGCTAAAGTGGAACCAAACTTTTAATCTATATATCTATGTGTTTGTCCACCAACCTATATAAATTTGTATCTATAGATCTATATATCTATATATTTAACAATATATTTATTTATATATCCATCCATTTATCTATATATTTCTCTATACAGCTATCCTTCCGTCTGTCTAGCTATCACGTTTCTAATCGTGTGATCGTCACCACTGCCTAGGTATGGGGGAAGAATCTTCGCCATTTCTCTTATTTCTAACTATTGCAGGAGTCCGGACATGAGAGCCAACCTTTTTAAAAACTTTACCCATGTAAGGTTGTGTGCAACAAGCACCTTTAATATTTTGGTTATTTAGAGTCATTAACTATATAAGACCTTCATTTTTATTGCATAAAGTGTCTCCTGCCTTACGACCAGAATGTCATGCTCATCTACTAACAGAATGTTAATTTTGCAGCCCTCCATTTTTTAGTAATATATATATATATATATATATATATATATATATATAT
>JAQBSW010014435.1:0-11655 GCA_029291075.1 Eudiplozoon nipponicum
TTCATTGTACCCTTTTTATGTGCAAAAACAAAAAGAAATTTTATCAGATATAAGAAAATTTTCTTTCGCATGGTCTTCTCAAATATCTACTCATGAACATATCTTTATATATAAATTGGAAAGCAAAACAAGATAGAAATACGTGAACAAAGCGAGTGTGAAAAATAGAAACCAATCAAATTGCGTGCGTCACATCCAGTTCAAACTCAATGCTTGTACGTGCTTCTTCTGCTTACATAAATCCGGCTGCAATTTGTTTATCCATAAGGCTTCGTATGTGGCTAGCTCCCTTTTGTTTCTGCATTTAGTAATTACTTTGAATGCTACGTCTGGAGAACATACGTGCGTTGTTTCGATGATGTGTTGCGCAATAGCAGACGTGTATTCACCATTTGATTTAAAACAGGCGTTCAAGTTGCAATGTTCTCTCATTCGAGTAATTAACCGTCTGGTCGATCGGCCTACGTAAGTTGATCGACAACTTGCGCATGTATATTGGTAAATAATATTTGATATCGACATTAACGGCTGTTTCTCTTTGATTGCTGGTAAAGGCAAGTGTGTTACCCTAAATAACACTCGTAGTTTGGCTGCATTAAATGTGCGTGTCAATGCTGCTTCAACTTTCTTTTGTGCCATTCGGGAAACTGCATCCCCCTTAAATGGGATGTTTAGGTAGACGGTTTTCTTTTCTGGCCCATAGTACGTCTGTTTCTGGTTAACTCCCCTTTTAATAATTGATTCAATTAATTGTCTGGGATAGCCATTAGACATTAAATCGTTAATTGCCTTATTATATTCATTTTCTTTAGAATCTTGACTAACCAACCTGTCAATTCTTGAGAAGCAACCACGAACTGTTGATAATTTATATTGAAATGGCACAAAACTGCTGTAATGCAAATACTGTGCAGACCATGTTGGTTTATGGTAAATTGTTCTGTTTAATTTACCATTAGTTTCTTTCTTTAACAGTACATCAAGGAAAGGCAGACAGTCATCTTTCTCGTGCTCTGACGTGAAACCGATATTCTTATGTGCTTTGTTGAAACTTTGAAGCAATGTTCGTGATTGCGACCTGTTTTTAAGTACAAGAAATATATCATCCACGTACCGTATATATTGAGCACATTTACTTATGTCACTCTTTAATGATGTATTTTCTAGGTGCCCTAGAAAAATCTCAGCCAACACTGGAGATAAGGGGCTTCCCATTGCGACACCATCAGTCTGTTTGTAGATGTTTCCATTAAAACGAAATCGTACGTCTTTCGTGCATAATAAGATAAGCTTGCGTAGAGTTTGACCTGGCACCGGCGATGGTAATATATCGTGTTCTACCGCTTTGACTATAATGTCAATGGTTTCATCAATTGGAACATTTGTAAACAAAGACGTAACATCAAAAGATACCATAATCTTGTTTTTAACATTTATATCTTGAATTTTGTTTACAAACTCAAACGAATCGGCAACCGAATAATTACCTAGTAGTTTACGTAATGGTTCAAGTAAACGAACTAGCCATTTAGCTAGTGCATGAAACGGAGAATTTACCATTGATAAAATTGGCCTCATAGGACAACCTCTTTTGTGTGTTTTTGGTAATCCGTACATTATTGGTGTAGATGATCCAACTGGCTTGAGCTTCTGTGCAGTGGCCTCATCAATAAATCCGGCATCTGTCAAAATCTTAATTTCATTAATTACTTTGCGCTCCACCTTGTCTATTTCATCTGATTTATCGTCTAGACGTGTGAATTTTGTATTGTCATTTAACACGTTTTCCATCTTTTGTACGTATTCAGATTTGTCCATTATAACTGCGCTCTTTCCTTTATCAGCGCGTAGTATTTTGATGTCTGCATTTCTGCTGATATTTCTAAGTGCATTTAGATGCTGCTGTGTCAACGCATGCTGCTCTGCACATTTAGACGATTTCAAGTGTGAAGCCTGATCAACTAGTGTAGCCTTGAACCAATTTTTATAATCAATACTGGTAGGCTCCAAGTCAGCTGTTTGTTCAAATAACAATTCAAATGCTGCCTCAAAATCAACATTGCATTTATTAGAAGGATGTATTCCATAATTTCGGCCCATCGATAGTGCCTCCATTGTTAGCTGATCGATTGGCACTTTTGATAAGTTAAGCACACGCTTATCAAGATCGGTCGGTATTAAATCACACAAAACTCCAGGTTTTACATCTTTTTCCAATTTGTTCAAAATTCTTGCTTTATCTTTCTTCATAACTGTCGGCAAAAACATCAAAAATTTCATTCTTGCAAAAAGACTTAGTTCATCTAATACACAAGATACACACCCAATTCTTGCCTGTAGCACTGCTTCATCTTCCTTCAACTGCTCAATTTTAGAATACGTCAACCTTGTAAGATTTCTTCGGTTGACTCGTAGTTTTGATTTTCGTAAACTGCGTACCAAAACACCTGGGAACCGTAATTGTTTAATACACTGATAATAATGTTTTAACCACAATTGCGTTCTTTGCGCTCTACACTTTAACGTCACTAGTTCATCTAGTTTTCTGAAAGATTCTTTTGAAATGCGAGCTTTAATAAAATTCATTGTACCCTTTTTATGTGCAAAAACAAAAAGAAATTTTATCAGATATAAGAAAATTTTCTTTCGCATGGTCTTCTCAAATATCTACTCATGAACATATCTTTATATATAAATTGGAAAGCAAAACAAGATAGAAATACGTGAACAAAGCGAGTGTGAAAAATAGAAACCAATCAAATTGCGTGCGTCACATCCAGTTCAAACTCAATGCTTGTACGTGCTTCTTCTGCTTACATAAATCCGGCTGCAATTTGTTTATCCATAAGGCTTCGTATGTGGCTAGCTCCCTTTTGTTTCTGCATTTAGTAATTACTTTGAATGCTACGTCTGGAGAACATACGTGCGTTGTTTCGATGATGTGTTGCGCAATAGCAGACGTGTATTCACCATTTGATTTAAAACAGGCGTTCAAGTTGCAATGTTCTCTCATTCGAGTAATTAACCGTCTGGTCGATCGGCCTACGTAAGTTGATCGACAACTTGCGCATGTATATTGGTAAATAATATTTGATATCGACATTAACGGCTGTTTCTCTTTGATTGCTGGTAAAGGCAAGTGTGTTACCCTAAATAACACTCGTAGTTTGGCTGCATTAAATGTGCGTGTCAATGCTGCTTCAACTTTCTTTTGTGCCATTCGGGAAACTGCATCCCCCTTAAATGGGATGTTTAGGTAGACGGTTTTCTTTTCTGGCCCATAGTACGTCTGTTTCTGGTTAACTCCCCTTTTAATAATTGATTCAATTAATTGTCTGGGATAGCCATTAGACATTAAATCGTTAATTGCCTTATTATATTCATTTTCTTTAGAATCTTGACTAACCAACCTGTCAATTCTTGAGAAGCAACCACGAACTGTTGATAATTTATATTGAAATGGCACAAAACTGCTGTAATGCAAATACTGTGCAGACCATGTTGGTTTATGGTAAATTGTTCTGTTTAATTTACCATTAGTTTCTTTCTTTAACAGTACATCAAGGAAAGGCAGACAGTCATCTTTCTCGTGCTCTGACGTGAAACCGATATTCTTATGTGCTTTGTTGAAACTTTGAAGCAATGTTCGTGATTGCGACCTGTTTTTAAGTACAAGAAATATATCATCCACGTACCGTATATATTGAGCACATTTACTTATGTCACTCTTTAATGATGTATTTTCTAGGTGCCCTAGAAAAATCTCAGCCAACACTGGAGATAAGGGGCTTCCCATTGCGACACCATCAGTCTGTTTGTAGATGTTTCCATTAAAACGAAATCGTACGTCTTTCGTGCATAATAAGATAAGCTTGCGTAGAGTTTGACCTGGCACCGGCGATGGTAATATATCGTGTTCTACCGCTTTGACTATAATGTCAATGGTTTCATCAATTGGAACATTTGTAAACAAAGACGTAACATCAAAAGATACCATAATCTTGTTTTTAACATTTATATCTTGAATTTTGTTTACAAACTCAAACGAATCGGCAACCGAATAATTACCTAGTAGTTTACGTAATGGTTCAAGTAAACGAACTAGCCATTTAGCTAGTGCATGAAACGGAGAATTTACCATTGATAAAATTGGCCTCATAGGACAACCTCTTTTGTGTGTTTTTGGTAATCCGTACATTATTGGTGTAGATGATCCAACTGGCTTGAGCTTCTGTGCAGTGGCCTCATCAATAAATCCGGCATCTGTCAAAATCTTAATTTCATTAATTACTTTGCGCTCCACCTTGTCTATTTCATCTGATTTATCGTCTAGACGTGTGAATTTTGTATTGTCATTTAACACGTTTTCCATCTTTTGTACGTATTCAGATTTGTCCATTATAACTGCGCTCTTTCCTTTATCAGCGCGTAGTATTTTGATGTCTGCATTTCTGCTGATATTTCTAAGTGCATTTAGATGCTGCTGTGTCAACGCATGCTGCTCTGCACATTTAGACGATTTCAAGTGTGAAGCCTGATCAACTAGTGTAGCCTTGAACCAATTTTTATAATCAATACTGGTAGGCTCCAAGTCAGCTGTTTGTTCAAATAACAATTCAAATGCTGCCTCAAAATCAACATTGCATTTATTAGAAGGATGTATTCCATAATTTCGGCCCATCGATAGTGCCTCCATTGTTAGCTGATCGATTGGCACTTTTGATAAGTTAAGCACACGCTTATCAAGATCGGTCGGTATTAAATCACACAAAACTCCAGGTTTTACATCTTTTTCCAATTTGTTCAAAATTCTTGCTTTATCTTTCTTCATAACTGTCGGCAAAAACATCAAAAATTTCATTCTTGCAAAAAGACTTAGTTCATCTAATACACAAGATACACACCCAATTCTTGCCTGTAGCACTGCTTCATCTTCCTTCAACTGCTCAATTTTAGAATACGTCAACCTTGTAAGATTTCTTCGGTTGACTCGTAGTTTTGATTTTCGTAAACTGCGTACCAAAACACCTGGGAACCGTAATTGTTTAATACACTGATAATAATGTTTTAACCACAATTGCGTTCTTTGCGCTCTACACTTTAACGTCACTAGTTCATCTAGTTTTCTGAAAGATTCTTTTGAAATGCGAGCTTTAATAAAATTCATTGTACCCTTTTTATGTGCAAAAACAAAAAGAAATTTTATCAGATATAAGAAAATTTTCTTTCGCATGGTCTTCTCAAATATCTACTCATGAACATATCTTTATATATAAATTGGAAAGCAAAACAAGATAGAAATACGTGAACAAAGCGAGTGTGAAAAATAGAAACCAATCAAATTGCGTGCGTCACATCCAGTTCAAACTCAATGCTTGTACGTGCTTCTTCTGCTTACATAAATCCGGCTGCAATTTGTTTATCCATAAGGCTTCGTATGTGGCTAGCTCCCTTTTGTTTCTGCATTTAGTAATTACTTTGAATGCTACGTCTGGAGAACATACGTGCGTTGTTTCGATGATGTGTTGCGCAATAGCAGACGTGTATTCACCATTTGATTTAAAACAGGCGTTCAAGTTGCAATGTTCTCTCATTCGAGTAATTAACCGTCTGGTCGATCGGCCTACGTAAGTTGATCGACAACTTGCGCATGTATATTGGTAAATAATATTTGATATCGACATTAACGGCTGTTTCTCTTTGATTGCTGGTAAAGGCAAGTGTGTTACCCTAAATAACACTCGTAGTTTGGCTGCATTAAATGTGCGTGTCAATGCTGCTTCAACTTTCTTTTGTGCCATTCGGGAAACTGCATCCCCCTTAAATGGGATGTTTAGGTAGACGGTTTTCTTTTCTGGCCCATAGTACGTCTGTTTCTGGTTAACTCCCCTTTTAATAATTGATTCAATTAATTGTCTGGGATAGCCATTAGACATTAAATCGTTAATTGCCTTATTATATTCATTTTCTTTAGAATCTTGACTAACCAACCTGTCAATTCTTGAGAAGCAACCACGAACTGTTGATAATTTATATTGAAATGGCACAAAACTGCTGTAATGCAAATACTGTGCAGACCATGTTGGTTTATGGTAAATTGTTCTGTTTAATTTACCATTAGTTTCTTTCTTTAACAGTACATCAAGGAAAGGCAGACAGTCATCTTTCTCGTGCTCTGACGTGAAACCGATATTCTTATGTGCTTTGTTGAAACTTTGAAGCAATGTTCGTGATTGCGACCTGTTTTTAAGTACAAGAAATATATCATCCACGTACCGTATATATTGAGCACATTTACTTATGTCACTCTTTAATGATGTATTTTCTAGGTGCCCTAGAAAAATCTCAGCCAACACTGGAGATAAGGGGCTTCCCATTGCGACACCATCAGTCTGTTTGTAGATGTTTCCATTAAAACGAAATCGTACGTCTTTCGTGCATAATAAGATAAGCTTGCGTAGAGTTTGACCTGGCACCGGCGATGGTAATATATCGTGTTCTACCGCTTTGACTATAATGTCAATGGTTTCATCAATTGGAACATTTGTAAACAAAGACGTAACATCAAAAGATACCATAATCTTGTTTTTAACATTTATATCTTGAATTTTGTTTACAAACTCAAACGAATCGGCAACCGAATAATTACCTAGTAGTTTACGTAATGGTTCAAGTAAACGAACTAGCCATTTAGCTAGTGCATGAAACGGAGAATTTACCATTGATAAAATTGGCCTCATAGGACAACCTCTTTTGTGTGTTTTTGGTAATCCGTACATTATTGGTGTAGATGATCCAACTGGCTTGAGCTTCTGTGCAGTGGCCTCATCAATAAATCCGGCATCTGTCAAAATCTTAATTTCATTAATTACTTTGCGCTCCACCTTGTCTATTTCATCTGATTTATCGTCTAGACGTGTGAATTTTGTATTGTCATTTAACACGTTTTCCATCTTTTGTACGTATTCAGATTTGTCCATTATAACTGCGCTCTTTCCTTTATCAGCGCGTAGTATTTTGATGTCTGCATTTCTGCTGATATTTCTAAGTGCATTTAGATGCTGCTGTGTCAACGCATGCTGCTCTGCACATTTAGACGATTTCAAGTGTGAAGCCTGATCAACTAGTGTAGCCTTGAACCAATTTTTATAATCAATACTGGTAGGCTCCAAGTCAGCTGTTTGTTCAAATAACAATTCAAATGCTGCCTCAAAATCAACATTGCATTTATTAGAAGGATGTATTCCATAATTTCGGCCCATCGATAGTGCCTCCATTGTTAGCTGATCGATTGGCACTTTTGATAAGTTAAGCACACGCTTATCAAGATCGGTCGGTATTAAATCACACAAAACTCCAGGTTTTACATCTTTTTCCAATTTGTTCAAAATTCTTGCTTTATCTTTCTTCATAACTGTCGGCAAAAACATCAAAAATTTCATTCTTGCAAAAAGACTTAGTTCATCTAATACACAAGATACACACCCAATTCTTGCCTGTAGCACTGCTTCATCTTCCTTCAACTGCTCAATTTTAGAATACGTCAACCTTGTAAGATTTCTTCGGTTGACTCGTAGTTTTGACTTTCGTAAACTGCGTACCAAAACACCTGGGAACCGTAATTGTTTAATACACTGATAATAATGTTTTAACCACAATTGCGTTCTTTGCGCTCTACACTTTAACGTCACTAGTTCATCTAGTTTTCTGAAAGATTCTTTTGAAATGCGAGCTTTAATAAAATTCATTGTACCCTTTTTATGTGCAAAAACAAAAAGAAATTTTATCAGATATAAGAAAATTTTCTTTCGCATGGTCTTCTCAAATATCTACTCATGAACATATCTTTATATATAAATTGGAAAGCAAAACAAGATAGAAATACGTGAACAAAGCGAGTGTGAAAAATAGAAACCAATCAAATTGCGTGCGTCACATCCAGTTCAAACTCAATGCTTGTACGTGCTTCTTCTGCTTACATAAATCCGGCTGCAATTTGTTTATCCATAAGGCTTCGTATGTGGCTAGCTCCCTTTTGTTTCTGCATTTAGTAATTACTTTGAATGCTACGTCTGGAGAACATACGTGCGTTGTTTCGATGATGTGTTGCGCAATAGCAGACGTGTATTCACCATTTGATTTAAAACAGGCGTTCAAGTTGCAATGTTCTCTCATTCGAGTAATTAACCGTCTGGTCGATCGGCCTACGTAAGTTGATCGACAACTTGCGCATGTATATTGGTAAATAATATTTGATATCGACATTAACGGCTGTTTCTCTTTGATTGCTGGTAAAGGCAAGTGTGTTACCCTAAATAACACTCGTAGTTTGGCTGCATTAAATGTGCGTGTCAATGCTGCTTCAACTTTCTTTTGTGCCATTCGGGAAACTGCATCCCCCTTAAATGGGATGTTTAGGTAGACGGTTTTCTTTTCTGGCCCATAGTACGTCTGTTTCTGGTTAACTCCCCTTTTAATAATTGATTCAATTAATTGTCTGGGATAGCCATTAGACATTAAATCGTTAATTGCCTTATTATATTCATTTTCTTTAGAATCTTGACTAACCAACCTGTCAATTCTTGAGAAGCAACCACGAACTGTTGATAATTTATATTGAAATGGCACAAAACTGCTGTAATGCAAATACTGTGCAGACCATGTTGGTTTATGGTAAATTGTTCTGTTTAATTTACCATTAGTTTCTTTCTTTAACAGTACATCAAGGAAAGGCAGACAGTCATCTTTCTCGTGCTCTGACGTGAAACCGATATTCTTATGTGCTTTGTTGAAACTTTGAAGCAATGTTCGTGATTGCGACCTGTTTTTAAGTACAAGAAATATATCATCCACGTACCGTATATATTGAGCACATTTACTTATGTCACTCTTTAATGATGTATTTTCTAGGTGCCCTAGAAAAATCTCAGCCAACACTGGAGATAAGGGGCTTCCCATTGCGACACCATCAGTCTGTTTGTAGATGTTTCCATTAAAACGAAATCGTACGTCTTTCGTGCATAATAAGATAAGCTTGCGTAGAGTTTGACCTGGCACCGGCGATGGTAATATATCGTGTTCTACCGCTTTGACTATAATGTCAATGGTTTCATCAATTGGAACATTTGTAAACAAAGACGTAACATCAAAAGATACCATAATCTTGTTTTTAACATTTATATCTTGAATTTTGTTTACAAACTCAAACGAATCGGCAACCGAATAATTACCTAGTAGTTTACGTAATGGTTCAAGTAAACGAACTAGCCATTTAGCTAGTGCATGAAACGGAGAATTTACCATTGATAAAATTGGCCTCATAGGACAACCTCTTTTGTGTGTTTTTGGTAATCCGTACATTATTGGTGTAGATGATCCAACTGGCTTGAGCTTCTGTGCAGTGGCCTCATCAATAAATCCGGCATCTGTCAAAATCTTAATTTCATTAATTACTTTGCGCTCCACCTTGTCTATTTCATCTGATTTATCGTCTAGACGTGTGAATTTTGTATTGTCATTTAACACGTTTTCCATCTTTTGTACGTATTCAGATTTGTCCATTATAACTGCGCTCTTTCCTTTATCAGCGCGTAGTATTTTGATGTCTGCATTTCTGCTGATATTTCTAAGTGCATTTAGATGCTGCTGTGTCAACGCATGCTGCTCTGCACATTTAGACGATTTCAAGTGTGAAGCCTGATCAACTAGTGTAGCCTTGAACCAATTTTTATAATCAATACTGGTAGGCTCCAAGTCAGCTGTTTGTTCAAATAACAATTCAAATGCTGCCTCAAAATCAACATTGCATTTATTAGAAGGATGTATTCCATAATTTCGGCCCATCGATAGTGCCTCCATTGTTAGCTGATCGATTGGCACTTTTGATAAGTTAAGCACACGCTTATCAAGATCGGTCGGTATTAAATCACACAAAACTCCAGGTTTTACATCTTTTTCCAATTTGTTCAAAATTCTTGCTTTATCTTTCTTCATAACTGTCGGCAAAAACATCAAAAATTTCATTCTTGCAAAAAGACTTAGTTCATCTAATACACAAGATACACACCCAATTCTTGCCTGTAGCACTGCTTCATCTTCCTTCAACTGCTCAATTTTAGAATACGTCAACCTTGTAAGATTTCTTCGGTTGACTCGTAGTTTTGATTTTCGTAAACTGCGTACCAAAACACCTGGGAACCGTAATTGTTTAATACACTGATAATAATGTTTTAACCACAATTGCGTTCTTTGCGCTCTACACTTTAACGTCACTAGTTCATCTAGTTTTCTGAAAGATTCTTTTGAAATGCGAGCTTTAATAAAATTCATTGTACCCTTTTTATGTGCAAAAACAAAAAGAAATTTTATCAGATATAAGAAAATTTTCTTTCGCATGGTCTTCTCAAATATCTACTCATGAACATATCTTTATATATAAATTGGAAAGCAAAACAAGATAGAAATACGTGAACAAAGCGAGTGTGAAAAATAGAAACCAATCAAATTGCGTGCGTCACATCCAGTTCAAACTCAATGCTTGTACGTGCTTCTTCTGCTTACATAAATCCGGCTGCAATTTGTTTATCCATAAGGCTTCGTATGTGGCTAGCTCCCTTTTGTTTCTGCATTTAGTAATTACTTTGAATGCTCAGAGCACGAGAAAGATGACCGTCTGCCTCTTCCTTGATGTACTGTTAAAGAAAGAGACTAATGGTAAATTAAACAGAATCAATTTAAACCACAAACCAACTATGGTCTGCACAGTATTTGCATTATACAGCAGTTTTGGTGCCATTTCAATATAAATTATCAACAGTTCGTGGTTGCTTCTCAAGAATTGACAGGTTGGTTAGTCAAGATTCTAAAGAAAATGAATATAATAAAGCAATTAACGATTTAATGTCTAATGGCTATCCCAGACAATTAATTGAATCAATTATTAAAAGGGGAGTTAACCAGAAACAGACGTACTATGGGCCAGAAAAGAAAACCGTCTACCCAAACATCCCATTTAAGGGGGATGCAGTTTCCCGAATGGCACAAAAGAAAGTTGAAGCAGCATTGACACGCACATTTAATGCAGCCAAACTACGAGTGTTATTTAGGGTAACACACTTGCCTTTACCAGCAATCAAAGAGAAACAGCCGTTAATGTCGATATCAAATATTATTTACCAATATACATGCGCAAGTTGTCGATCAACTTACGTAGGCCGATCGACCAGACGGTTAATTACTCGAATGAGAGAACATTGCAACTTGAACGCCTGTTTTAAATCAAATGGTGAATACACGTCTGCTATTGCGCAACACATCATCGAAACAACGCACGTATGTTCTCCAGACGTAGCATTCAAAGTAATTACTAAATGCAAAAACAAAAGGGAGCTAGCCACATACGAAGCCTTATGGATAAACAAATTGCAGCCGGATTTATGTAAGCAGAAGAAGCACGTACAAGCATTGAGCTTGAACTGGATGTGACGCACGCAATTTGATTGGTTTCTATTTTTCACACTCTCTTTGTTCACATATTTCTATCTTGTTTTGCTTTCCAATTTATATATAAAGATATGTTCATGAGTAGATATTTGAGAAGACCATGAGAAAGAAAATTTTCTTATATCTGATAAAATTTCTTTTTGTTTTTGCACA
>JAQBSW010014436.1:0-11655 GCA_029291075.1 Eudiplozoon nipponicum
CCTAAAGCTGACACACCGCAAAATATTAACTTCAAAAAAAGGTGAAACGATCAACTACACTGGGAAAAATAGCACTCGTGCATGTAACAGTGAACAATGCGCACAAATGGTTAATTCTCAAGCCATCAAAACAATAATGACCAGATCTCAGACATCACGTTGCAATACTGCGAGTATGACCTTTACATGCAAACACGCATACACACAAACACAAACGTATACACACTCACCAACTAGCCAAAACAAGAAACAGCAGTGAAAACGAGTCCGATTTGTTACGACTAGCATAATCAATTGAAAACCAAAAATGTATAAATATGTATGATTGTATAAGAGATGATTAGTATTCACGAAATAAATGGCCTTTATCCACTTTGTTATTAATGTGTTCTTTCTTCCAAATTAGAAATATATATATATATATATATATATATATATATATATATATATATATATATATATATGGTCCTTTCTTGATTACAAGGCTACCACAATATTAAATTTAGGATAAAGTTAAAAGTTTTATCTTTTCTGCCTTTATTATTTATTCTATTTTTTTAAATACACATATTAATTATATATGAAATGTTGAAATAACTGTTAATGATAATACACATCCATTTAATAAATAATACATAATGATATGTAACACATGTGTTGGATTATATCGAACATTACGAAAAATAAACCCTGCAAATATTTAGAATAGTTGGTCTAATTGACTAAAATTGTCTGTACAATGTATACATGAAATTTTGGGCCTTATTCCTGTGCTTGTAATTACCTGACATCAGAAACGCGAAACCTAATTGCCAAAGGAAATAGCACATGAACAACTCAAAAAACGCACGCGCGTGTGTATACAATTAAAGCAAGTAAAAAAGTTCACGAAAAATTAATTGATTAACCAAAAATGAACACTATTCTCAACTTAGAAAAATGAGCACTAATACCCTGAACTCTCGCACTAATATTATAGTTCAATAGATGTAAGAATAAAAATCGCCCTAAAAGAACCTAAGTAAAATTTACCTATAGGAGGTACATGCTTCATCAACCGCCGCCAAAATTGACATCGTCTACATCTAGTTTAAAGCAAACTTGCGAACCGGGTCTTGTTCTCATTTTCTCAGTGTGCTCTGAAGTAGCTCCTGTCATGCTACTTTGCTCTCGTTGCTCTAGAGTGCCAACTGACCGGTAGCACAAATAATGGAATTTGTACTTGATCATCAACATTTCCTGTTGTAATTGTGGTTCAAACACGGGGTTTAAATGAAGGCTTCAGCAGATCAATGGATACATTTTTATGACTCTTATTGTAGTTATTCACAAAAAATTAAGACCTTGCTTAATTATCGAACGAGACCCGGTGTACTTTGGCTTCAGAGTGGACTGTTCTGTATCAATGCAGACATATATTTGTTCACATGTGTCTAAGCGCTTTTAAAACATAAACCGGTGGATGTTGTTCTTTTGTAGGTTGCGGACGCAGACTGTTTAGAATATGCAATAGTTGATGCGTTAGTGTCACCGCCGGTGACTCATCACTAGCTTCGAAACCATTCGTCAGATCTGCAGGCAGTAGCAAATTAAGACCAAACGTGCCGTGTAAAATTGATGCTTTTATTCTATCAGGATACATAGAGCGCATACCGGGTAATACTAATGAGATTGCGGTAGGCCACCGCCTCAAACTCTCGACGTGTGTTTGCTTCAAGACTTACATTTTGGGTTGATCGCTGTTTTTGTTCGCACATCGAGTCCCAAGAATTTTAAATTCTCTTGAAAAATGCCATACATGAAGCTGGTACGTTGATTTTTAACTACTACAACGGGTATACCAAATCTTTCACGCAGTGCAGCAAGAACTCATAAATGATAGTCTCTGCATATTGGCTGGTTAGTGGTTTTACTTCGAGCCAAATTGTATGTCCATTAATTATAGTAATGCAGTATCGGAAGCCACGCATTTTCATGGAGGACATTGATATCAACGTGAATAAATCTAAAACGAGCGCTAGGTAGCTAGCAGCTGCCAAACTCAGAATGTGTATATCAAACGAAATTTTATAGTTGGCACGAGCGACAAACATTAATGCATTCGGTCGGCCAGAAAAACGTCGTCGCAAAATTCTAGTACCGTCCGCACCAGGATTATTCAAATTATGCTATTCATCAAATACCGCGCGCTTTTGATAAAATTTCTTTTCGTTTTCGCACACAGGAAGGGTACAATGAATTTTATTAAAGCTCGCATTTCAAAATAATTTATTGAATTATATTTTTGTGTGATGGTAATTTTGTTAAGTTACGAATAATGTTCATTTTTAGTTAGTCGTCTATTATTTCTAGAACGGTCTTTTTCTTAAGGCTCCTTTTAATGATGTAATTTGTTGCGCAGTGCTGTCATAATATAATTTTCTATGGCTATTGACTGGTACGAGGCAATTGGTACGCCTTATTGTTTGATAAATTTTGATTCCTTACATTTCCAGGTATACAGCGTGCTTATTTCTGTAGCTGATGGGTTCTCTTTGGTCCCATCACACTTAAGCCTGCACACGCGTACTATTCATCGAAAATGCTGTAATTCTCAGTTTTGCAGACACTTTCTTGGTATTTTGGTGCGTCATTTCTCGTTCTATCCGCATAACTTTAACACAGTATTCACAGAAGCACAATTTGTGTCAAATGTGGTATTTAGTAGAACCTTTAGAATATTGTGTGAAGAACTGATCTTGTTCTCTGGACACCGCCTAGTAGCGTTCCTTTTAATTGGTTTAATATCAACATATTATTATAAATGTCAGATTTATTAGCGGTACATCTGTCAGCGTAGCTTAATCCATGTTATATTCATTGTCTATTCTGTGTTTTAATTTCTTTGAATTATTTTATACAACAGAATTATTTACCATTTTGACAGACTAAAGTAAACAATAGCAAGTAGTCTTCCAAACCAGGGAAGGTTTGTTCGATTTGCTGACAGCCTTCTGGCTAGAGTTTCGAGAAATATATATATATATATATATATATATATATATATATATATATATATATATATATATATATATATATAGTCTATAAAATAAACAATGCTTGGCTTTCTTGGTAATCACCTGAAAACTAGCCTGGACAGACAGAGTGATCTGAAAAGTCGCTCTTTAAATTTAAACACACAGTTTCATAGGTGGTGATAAAAATTATTTTAATCAAGGTTGCGATCTTGATTTAAACACCTGACCCATTATGTACATACGTTTGTCAGTATAAATTAAGTATTGTATAATGAAGAAAAGGAAATTCATCCAGTAGACCAGTTTTGTCCTTATTGGGAACTCATCAGGTACTGTGCCTAGCAAATTCTTGACAGTACATGACGAGATTCCAACAAGGACGAAACCGGTCTACTGAATCTTTTACTTTGTATGCATTCTGTCTCGTTTCCATGAACACTTTACTGCACGCTTAATGCACCTCTAAGATTTTATTAACGATTTTTTGGCTGGATCTTTCTTTAACTAGACACATGGTTCTAAAGTTTAGCTGCATTAAATGTGCGTGTTAATGCTGCTTCAACTTTCTTTTGTGCCATTCGGGAAACTGCATCCTCCTTAAATGGGATGTTTAGGTAGACTGTTTTCTTTTCTGGCCCATAATACGTCTGTTTCTGTTTAATTCCCCTTTTTATAATTGATTCACCTAATTGTCTGGGATAGCCATTCGACATTAAATCGTTAATTGCTTTATTATATTCATTTTCTTTAGAATCTTGACTAACCAACCTGTCAATTCTTGAAAAGCAACCACAAACTGTTGATAATTTATATTGAAATGGCACAAAACTGCTGTAATGCCAATACTGTGCAGACCATGTTGGTTTATGGTAAATTGTTCTGTTTAATTTACCATTAGTTTCTTTCTTTAATAGTACATCTAGGAAAAGCAGACAGTCATCTTTCTCGTGCTCTGACGTGAAGCTGATATTCTTATGTGCTTTTTGAAACTTTGAAGCAATGTTCGTGATTGCGACCTGTTCTTAAGTACAAGAAATATATCATCCACGTACCGTATATATTGAGCACATTTACTTATGTCACTCTTTAATGATGTATTTTCTAGGTGCCCTAGAAAAATCTCAGCCAACACTGGAGATAAGGGGCTTCCCATTGCGACACCATCAGTCTGTTTGTAGATGCTTCCATTAAAACGAAATCGTACGTATTTCGTGCATAATAAGATAAGCTTGCGTAGAGTGTGACCTGGCACCGGCGATGGTAATATATCGTGTTCTACCGCTTTGACTATAATGTCAATGGTTTCATCAATTGGAACATTTGTAAACAAAGACGTAACATCAAAAGATACCATAATATTGTTTTTAACATTTATATCTTGAATTTTGTTTACAAACTCTAACGAATCGGCAACCGAATGATTATCCAGTAGTTTACGTAATGGTTCAAGTAAACGAACTAGCCATTTAGCTGGTGCATGAAACAGAGAATTTACCATTGATAAAATTGGCCTCATAGGACAACCTCTTTTGTGTGTTTTCGTAATCCTTACATTATTGGTGTAGATGATCCAACTGGCTTGAGCTTCTGTGCAGTGGCCTCATCAATAAACCCGGCATCTGTCAAAATCTTAATTTCATTTATTACTTTGCGCTCCACCTTGTCTATTTCATCTGATTAATCGTCTAGACGTGTGCATTTTGTATTGTCCTTTAACACGTTTTCCATCTTTTGTACGTAGTCAGATTTGTCCATTATAACTACGCTTTTTTCATTTATCAGCCCGTAGTATTTTGATGTCTGCATTTCTGCTGATACTTCTAAGCGCATTTAGAAGCTGCTTTGTCAATGCATGCTGTTCTGCGCATTTAGACGATTTAAGATGTGAAGCCTGATCAACTAGTGTAACTTTGAACAATTTTTTTTATAATCAATACTGGTAGGTTCCAAGTCAGCTGTTTGTTCAATGCACTAGCTAAATGGCTAGTTCGTTTACTTGAACCATTACGTAAACTACTAGGTAATCATTCGGTTGCCGATTCGTTGTAGTTTGTAAACAAAATTCAAGATGTAAATGTTAAAAACAAGATTATGGTACCTTTTGATGTTACTTCTTTGTTTACAAATGTTCCCATTGATGAAACCATTGACATTATAGTCAAAGCGGTAGAATACGATATATTACCATCGCCGGTGCCAGGTCACACTTTACGCAAGCTTATCGTATTATGCACGAAAGACGTAAGATTTCGTTTTAATGGAAGCATCTACAAACAGACTGATGGTGTCACAATGGGGAGCCCCTTATCTCCAGTGTTGGCTGAGATTTTTCTAGGGCACCTTGAGAATACATCATTAAAGAGTGACATAAGTAAATGTGCTCAATATATACGGTACGTGGATGATATATTTCTTATACTTAAGAACAGGTCGCGATCACGAACATTGCTTCAAAGTTTCAACAAAGCACATAAGAATATCAGCTTCACTTCAGAGCACGAGAAAGATGACTATCTGCTTTTCCCAGATGTACTATTAAAGAAAGAAACTAATGGTAAATTAAACAGAACAATTTACCATAAACCAACATGGTCTGCACAGTATTTGCATTACAGCAGTTTTGTGCCATATCAATATAAATTATCAACAGTTCGTGGTTGCTTTTCAAGAATTGACAGGGTTGTTAGTCAAGATTTTAAAGAAAATGAATATAATAATGCAATTAACGATTTAATGTCTAATGGCTATCCCAGACAATTAATTGAATCAATTATTAAAAGGAGAATTAAACATAAACAGCCGTATTTTGGGCCAGAAAAGAAAACAGTCTACCTAAACCTCCCATTTAAGGGAGATGCAGTTTCCCGAATGACACAAAAGAAAGTTGAAGCAGCATTAACACGCACATTTAATGCAGCGAAACTACGAGTGCTATTTAGGGTAACACACATGCCTTTACCAGCAATCAAAGAGAAACAGCCGTTAATGTCGATATCAAATATTATTTACCAATATACATGTGCAAGTTGTCGATCAACTTACGTAGGCCGATCGACCAGACAGTTTATTACTCGAATGAGAGAACATTGCAACTTAAACGCCTGTTTTAAATCAAATGGTGAATACACGTCTGCTATTGCGCAACACATCATCGAAACAACGCACGTATGTTCTCCAGATGAAGCATTCAAAGTTATTACTAAATGCAAAAACAAAAGGGAGCTAGCCACATACGAAGCCTTATGGATAAAAAATTGCAGTCGGATTTATGTAAGCAGAAGAAGCACGTACAAGCACTGAGCGTGAACTGGATGTGACGCACGCATTTTGATTGGTTTCTGTTTTCACACTCTTTCTATGTTCACATATGTCTATCTTGTTTTGCTTTCCAATTCATATATAAAGATATGTTCGTTAGTAGATATTTGAGAAGACAACGCGAAAGAAATATTTCTTATATCTGATAAAATTTCTTTTTGTTTTTGCACGCAGGAAGGGTACAATGAATTTTATGAAAGCTCGCATTTCAAAAAAATAAATTTCATTCTTATTTTTGCCTGTTATAAATTGTGATTCTTTAAAATTTAAACCCATATTGATGCCTTCGAAATTAAGCATCCCAAGCCGCGCTTTAAATAGGGATTTTCGTTAATGAATTAATCAATGAAGCCGTGACATTAGAATAAATATCATGAATTGCAAAGTCTAAACTTGGCGTCATATGTAAAAGCCGTGTGCTGTTCACATAAGACATTAAACAATACAGGTGGGTTTTCAAACAGAATCTTTTTTCACTTTACATTTGGTAAATTGATTACAAATTACATGACCTTTCCTAATAGTGGAATATGCTCCTCTCTTCTAAAACGACTAAGAGAAATATTTTCTTGCAAATAAACAGCTGTGCAACTAAGATTAGAAATTTAAGCCCAATACTGAAATTACTGAAGAATTTATGTACTTGGCATCGAGAAATAATTAACAGACTAATTCATGTAGGACGTGGACCAGCATGAACAAAAGACGTGCTCAATTTTATGTATGGTTCGTATTTAATAGTTACTCATCAGTACGAATCAGTTCTACACCCCAAAGTTACTATAAAATTACTTAATTGATTGGGAGAATGTACGGAAGTTGAATGTAATCTTTGCTCGGCAACTTCGCAATATTCAGTTTCTCAATATGACTCCACTAATCTGATGGTTATGTCATTGTACAGGCTCGAGTTGAAGCAGATTTTATATGGAATTGAGTTGGCTTTCTTGTGTGAACTTTCTGCGGTCTACTTATGTATTCAGAAGACGGGCCTTAATATTAGTTTTGTCTAAATAATATCTGTAAATAGTGTAAAAATCAATTACACGGTTTGGTCCTCGCTGGTCAGTTTGCCATCATACTCTGATGATGATTATGGAAGGTCAAAATGCGTCGGTGCGTGAAATTGGTAGCAGTTTTGCTATGCTGTTCGATGACTGGTTAAATACAATTGGATTGGTGTTTTCTACAAGCTCGCAAGCTTGATTTAAAGAATTACGCTAAATTATTATAACTGAAGGCATCTATTATCCATCTCATAATTGATGCAGACACTACGAGCATCGAGTCAAAGAATACCAAATTGGGCGATATGATAAGGTTCTTGCTTGCGTCAGCTTTCTAGAAAGCCTATTTCCTATCTCACAACCTGCTATGCATACACGCTACATGAATCTGTGAATTTTACTATTTCGTTCTTCTTGTTGAGGAACAAGTTTTAAGCCTGATAAAAATAACCATATATGACATATTTGATAGAATAATTTATGATTTTTCTATGTGGAATGCCTGTTGGAGGCGCGATGTTTAGAGAAAACGGGTTTCATTTCAAGACGTCATAAAAAGCTAACATTTTAAATCTACCTTTTATCGCATAATTTGTTTGACATAATTTATACACTATTGAGTGTATCTGTTCTTTTTTAAGAATAATAGAGAAAATTTAATAAAAACTGCTGACGTCTTGCTTTTGTTGAGGCGATCGCTCATTAACCTTTGATGCACGGTTAATTGGAGAGTTCATGTTTGTTTTCTGTCGGATGCTCTGAATGGGCATATTTCACTTTAATCAGCCACAGTCTCTTCGACGCTCTCTCTTGCCACGCAATCTCGCCAAAGTAGTAGCCCAGACAGCGGAGAATTTGTTAAAACTGCGTACACACGCTTCATGGGCCATTTGGACGTTATTTCGTTCATTGCACAGGGATTCAACTTCTACTTCCCCTGTCTGGTGGTAATATTTTGTTTGCTGACATACGCTCGCGTCGCTGTCCGCCTGTTGCACTGTCTTGGCATTACTCAGTTTATTGACGACCTTGGACCAATGGAAGGCAGCGAGTCATCGAATCGTGTCTGTGCACTCCTGCCATGTTGTCGTGGGTATAAGCAAATGAGTGAGCGTAGGGTTGAAGAAGGTCAAATTAACCAATCGGCTAGTCAAAATAGACGGACACTTGCCAGTGATGTGACAAAAATCTCCAATGAAACAAGCGAAGCAATCAGTTATGGCCAACTGCTTTTAAATAGAGGTAAGCGAGCAATTCTTTTTTGTCAAATTTCATAGATGGAAGCGTGATGTGTCAAATTATAATCAGTTTACTTTGGCTAATTATACGTTTATTATTATTATCATGTTGATGAGACAGGTTTATTCGGTTTTCCGCTTAGTAGCAGAATAAAATCGATGTATACTCGAAGTAGACTGTATTTTTCTGACTTTCCTTTAGTTGTTTTGTGTCTCTAGATAGTTTTTTTCTGACGGCCGACTGGTCTAAATCAGTTGGAGATATCGCGCACAAAAAGTTCACACTCATCCCTCTCGTGGAAACCAATTATAATTATGCCGTCATAACGTGATTTGATTTGAAAGACGTTAAGGAAGCTGGCGACATTGGATTACAATTCTCAGTAAGCTTTTCATTGATTTTGTCACTCCTTGGATTTTGCAGTGAAAAATCTACTTTTTCTGTGTTATGGCTCAGGATCTCCTAGGGCTTATTGTGTCGGAGTATGTTATTCGTTTATGTATTTCTGGCAGACGCTCTATGAAACTAGTATTATCATTTTATTCTTCGGTAAAACGAATATAATGCTACTAGACACCAACGATGAATTGTGTATTAGATGTTGCACACCTAGTATGTCGCATTGTCGAAGACTTTATATGAAGTTAGCTTCAGTACTGCAGATTTGCACATTAATATAGGAGATTGTACCGTCCTTGTTTCCCACATTCCCAATCCAAATATATAATGGGTAAAAAGCGTAATACCCGCTCCTAGTGATGAGTTGTTAGTAAGCACGAAACGAATGTGCACGAGATTATACGTTCCGTTCATGCTGTCTTTGGTTTATCCTTCTGGTCATATTTGAACATATTCGCTACTAGATGCGCTACACCTAATACACAATTGCATATATATTAGTTCCCCGCCACAAACAGTATCTAACCAAAGATGAATAGTTTGTTCGTCCGTATTATTGCTGATTTTTCTGTGAAAACACTTTAAACGCCCACAAGTAGACTTGAGGACGAGGATCTATGACAGATGGCTGGCTAACATCGATTTACAGAGAGAAAGATGCTTTCGTGCTTTAGTAGCGTGTTCCTATTGAATATTTTGTTTCCTGTATGGTAAAATTGTTTCTTTCGCTGTCGTATCCATTGTTTCGCTGCCGAAGTTATTGCATCTATTTGTACTTCGTCTTCTAGTTGATCATTTTGCTGCAGTTGCACTTTAAATATCTGCAATGCGAATACTTTTACCTTCAATTAGTTTAATGTTGCTTTGAGCTAAAAATTACGCTCAACCTTTTAACTATTAAACAACTCGTTACAAGCCATTAAAAAGGTTGCACATATAAACTGAAACCAGAAGTTGTGACATAACAAGATTTGAAGCACTGTTGAAATCTTTACACAGTTCTATCGTCATATGTAGACGTATCATATTTTGCTGATATTGGCAACCAGTTTTTACAAGATGATGTGAAATACATTTTTCCGTTCTCTGCCCCATGTGCACAACGTGCATGCATTTTCGGTAGATGGGTAACACTCTATATCTTCGCTTTGAAGGCATATTCACAACGTGTACTATCAATTGAAAAGTTTAAGTCGTTTATGTAATGTGCCACTCAGTTCTCAAGGATACATACACATCGTGCACTTGTAAATGATATCGGTAAAAATATTGAAGATCATCTAATGCAAACCGGTTGCTAATGTCAGCAAAAATGTTTACATAAATATTTTAGTTATTTGATACAACGCAAAGTGTTGTGTTTTAATTTGCAAGCTAACTTAAACAACTTTTTGTTATTTCGTTACGCATTATTTGTTTCCTATTCTGTTTAATAATTGTCTCCTCATGTGGCAGAAAGGACTGTTCATCCGCCACGCTCATCTCGTCTACCATGCGATCGTATGAAACACATCACCAACAGTGCAAAGCTTTCTAGGTATGTGTACTCCGCTAGCTGTATGCTTAGCGATTTGTTTCGATTTATTTTACGTAAGAACTTTAATGTATCACCGTTCAAGAAATATTGCTCAGGTTAGCTTTAGCCAATTACAGCATAGTATAAAGCAGCTGATAAAACAAGTTTTGCTTAAAAGATCTAACAACAAGTACAAATGGGGCAGTTTAAACTAAAATTTCCACTTGACATATTGATTGTCATCTTATTAGGTGATATACTTTCCATTGAAAAAGCTATTTTTCGTACCCAGATATCGAAATATCTGGGGAAATGAAGAAGACAGCGGATGCAAACAAATTGTATTTTATATAATTAAACGAACATTGGTTGCGCGGGTGGTGATAACAATTATTATAATCAAGGTTGTGGTCTTGATATAAACACCTGACCAACATACTTAAGCATATACTGGGTATAAACTAAGAATTGTATAGTGTAGAAAAGGCAATTCATCCAGTAGACGGGTTTCGTCCTTATTGGGAACTCATCATGTACTGGCCAGAATTTGCCGCGGACAGGACTCGAACCTGGGCACGTCTGCTTCGGAATCTGGTGCTCTAACCACTGAGCCATCCTGCCGCACATTACACTGCACACAATTCTCAGTTATATACTAACTAGTGACACTTGGTTAGTCTATTTTTCCTTTAGGTGGCGCTCATATGGCATCCATTTAGACCCAAAGTTTTATCTGTCGTACACCATAGGAAAGTTACAGAAAGTCAATTCTTGGTCGGTATTCTTGCTGTGTTGTGATTTTCGTGATTGCAGATAAATTGTGAAACCGAAATTTCCTGTCAAGTATAGAGTATGTAAGACTATTTTGGGAGTGAACAGCATTGCACTGACGGTAGCTTTTCTATGTTGTGCAACTAATTATATCTGATGTAATTAGCGTTTATCTAAAGCTCGCAAATTTCATTTGAGTAATTAATTAAGAAGGCTGTCACATCGCTAACTAGTAGAAGGCTGTAGCATATATCACTGTGTCAATCGCATTTTAATTGGAGTAAAATAACATTTGGTTTTGTTCCAGGCATAAATGAATATATTTCGGATTACTGGTAGCAATTTTGTTTTCTTGAGACAAATTAAGTAGACAAATACTGTTTGTTGT
>JAQBSW010014437.1:0-11649 GCA_029291075.1 Eudiplozoon nipponicum
TCTTGATAAAGATGCTATACTGGATAATTATCAAAACGAATTTGACTATCTACTAATTATAATTCAAGCTTGTATAAAGCAAAATGTTCTGCAATAAATTCAAGAATGCATGATCGGTTGTCGGAGCATCTTGATAAAGACGGCATAATGGACAATTACCAAATACGAATTTGATTGGCTGCTAATTATATGTCAAGCTTATACAAAACAATAAATTTTGCAATTAATTCAAGAGTCTCTGATCTATCGTCGGAGTTATTTCAGAGCATTTAGGAACAGAGGTAGTTGTCGCATCATGACAGAGAGGGCACACTTGACAATTTCCGAACAATAATAAGACTGGTTTCTAATCATCTGTCAATATTATACAAAGCGATAAATTTTGCAGTTATTTCAAGATTGCTTTATTTGATTTTTGGAGCTATTTCATAGAAATTAAAAATCGCGTAGCTACAGGATATAAATAAAGGTGGTACAAAGGACAATTACCAAATATGAATGTGATTGGCTGCTAATTAAAATACAAACTTATACAAAGTGATAAATTTTTGAATAAATTCAACTCTCTGATCGATTGTCGGATATATTTCAGAGCATTTATGTAATTAATTCAAGATTACCTGATCGGATTTCGGAGTTATTTTAGAATATTAAGGCAATCGGGTATTTGCTGCAACTTGATAAAAATGGCATACTGGACAATTACCAAATTTGAATTTGATTGCTTGCTCATTATATGTCAAACTTATTCGAAGCCGTACATTTTGCAATCAATCTTAGGTTCTGTGGTCGGATATCAGAACTATTTGGGAACATTTCACATTCAGGTATTTGCAGCGTCATGCTAAAGTTTGAACACAGGTCATTTTTCTAAAAAATAATTTGATTGGCTGCTATTTACCAGTGATTAATATAAAAAGCGATTCATTTTTCAATTAATTCAAAATTCTAAGACCTGTTGTTGGAGCTATTTCAGAGCATTTGGGCAGTCGGATACTGCTTAACTGCCAATTCTAAGTCGAGCTAGCTCAAATCAAAACATTTTACAATTTATTAAAGTTTCTCTGATCTGTTGTCGGAACAATTAAATCTAGTTCTTTTGCTCGATTTTCGGAGCTTTACAGCACATCTAGGTAACTGGGTATTTTCAGCATCTTGGTTAAGATGGCACACTGATAAATTTCCATATATAATTTTGCTTAGCTGCCAATTCTAAGTCAACCTCGAACAAAGCCATATGTTTTGCAATGAATTCAAGATTCTGTGAAAGGTTGCCGGCGTTATTTCGGAGCATGTAGTTAATTGGGACGTTGCAGCATCTTGGTAAAGTTTGCACACAGGTCAATTTTCTAACATGAATTTGATTGGCTGCGAATTCTAAATCAAACCTATATAATGCGAAAACCGGCAATTAATTCAAGATTCTCTGATCGGTCTTCAAAGCTATTTCAGAGCATTAAGATAATCTGAAATTTGCGGCATGTTAGTGAAATTTTGCCCACTGATATGATTCACATGAACTTTTCTTCTCTTCGAAGCTTTAAACCGTAAAGGCGCATTCACAGAAGACTCTCAGTCTAACGTGTGATAGCCTGTAACCTATCAAAATTCCACTGTACCATCAAATGATGCTTAGAATGTAAGAGACTCAGCTTAGCTGTGTTTTACAAGCATTCACATTTAATATCAAAATAAATATAATCTATCTGTTCTTTTTACATGAACATACGCGAAATGCAAATATAATTGGCTATCAACTTGTTATATATATATATATATATATATATATATATATATATGTAATTGCCTTAAATTCTGCTGTAGCATTATATATATATATATATATATATCACTAAATTAAGAATAACCTATGGTGATTTCTGGCAGTTATATTTATTTAAGAAATCATACTGTTATTATAACCGAATTAAAGCGTACCAAAATATAAATTCGTCTTTCATTGGCACTTTTAAATATTACGCATAACTGCCTGCAAAATATACTGACAGAACAGTTGGTTATTAAGAATTATCAAAACACATATGATTTTTTAAAAGGTGTTTGAAATGGTACACGTAACCAATGCTCCACAGTAACTTCCTTGTAATGACATTTAAATTCTAAGGCTTAACTGTAGTATTGCTATTTGAAATTTTTATTATAATTTTTATGCCGTAAAATATATTAATTATCAAACCAGCTTAGAGTATTTCCCCTATTCAAATACATACATTTTACTGACTTTTATTGTCTACAACTTTTCGGCGACAATCATCATTTGCTCTTAGGAACACATTTTTAGGTACTACTGGTAGGATTTTCTATCAGCAACCGAAAACTGCCATCTGCGTCCAGTACGCTTTTTCTTTTTTGTCATTCTTCACCTAAAATGCGTATTAACCGCGCAGAAAACCCAAAAATGACTGATTCAAATTAGTTGAAGTAACTGTATTCCAGAGTACCGGATGGGTGTAGATATTTGTCTGAGTATCGGATCTTCCAGTGACTACAGGGAAAAGTTGTAATATCCATAATGTGCAGATTGTTAGCTGCAAAATTTAATAAATTGCGCGATAAAAGTGAGTTCAACAGGAATTGTTATTTGAGGCAAAATTTTAAAAAAATTTATTTAAAGACCTGTTTATAAAATAATAAAATTAAGAAAAATTAAATGCCTAATTATAAAAATAAAGGAAAAGATCATCCGCAGAAACAAAATTTGCTCGCTTAAAACACGAACGAGAAAATTACCATATTGGCTAAATGAAAAATTAAGCTCATTTGCACATAACAATCTTGAATTTTCAATAAGAATTAAATATATATTTTTGAGTTTTAACTTGAATAATATTTTCCAACGCGATAAATTTTATAAAAAACTTAACTGCCATTAAATAACATATATGAATTAAGATATCAGATAAGTTCTAAAAAGCAAATGAGTGTTTCATATAGAACCAAAAGAATAAGTCGCAGTTTGGCGCCGGAATGAGTTTGTCTCAGACAGACCAATTAGTTTGTGGCGTAAAATCGACTGCTATTAAAAATATCTATTACATAAGAAACATGTGCAGGATAACCATAAAACTTTTTGGTTCTACTGCTGCAATATTGACTTAACTGATTGTCGATATTTCCTGTAGGTCCGCATAGTTTAATTCAGGCATATGTTCAAAAATGACGCAAATTATTTCACGTTTTACCATTAATAGGCTCAAAATTTTGGTGGTAAATTGGTCGAAAATGCTGGCGAAAACTTTTACGATATAAAAACGAAGAGGTACAAACGGTAAGGAAGACAAGTGTGGCATCGTTGAACTACGCAAAATTATTTGTCAAAACATAGATAAATTTTTAACAGCAGTGCATTAATCGAATCTTTATGCCTGACACTATAATCTGATATTAAAATATAAACATAATTGAACTGATCTAAAGAAAAATATTTGTTACCGTGAAGACAATTGACAACTATCATTAATAAGCTTACTCTCAATTATCCAACGTGTTTTCTTATTCCAAACATAATTTCTGTAATTATATTGTCCGTTAATTACTTTAAATCGTTCAAATGCATTTCGCAATCTAATGATCTATTCTAAACCTTAATTCCAACCTTTCTTGGTGCAATTCAAAATAATGCAATTAAATGATTTATCGGATTTAAATACTTATAAAAAATATTATTTGAGTAAGCAGATAATCCACGAAGATGGTTATGAAGAAGACATTATAGGGAAGCAAATATAAGCGAACTCCAAAACGAGCAACATTTTCGGTTTATTCAAATATTTGCAAAGTTTTACAAATATAGTGGTTAAAGGGCGTAATACCGGCTCCTACTGATGAGTCGCCAGTAAGCACGAAACGAATGTGCATGAGATTATACTTTCCTTTCATGCTGCCTTTGGTTTATCCTTCTGGTCACAACTGAACTAATTTGTTACTAGGTTCGCAAAACCTAATACATACTTGCATATATATTAGTTCTTCGCAACAAACAGTATTTAAGCAATTACTTTGCCGAAATAGAGATAGAGCTTCGTTAGAATTTCAGTCCATTTTACCTAAGATAAATACTGTTATATTTGTAAATAGAGAGTTGTTTATCCAAGTAATGGAAGAACCACCAACGTGTGTTAAAGTTGACCAAATAAGCAAGTAATTTGTGTAGCATGACCTATTAATGATCTAAGGTCAGTTTTAAATTTGAATACTATGTTGATCAGGAATACTCGAAGTTGCAAATTTTCTGACGATGGGTTCCAAAAAAGGTGTATTTTAACTTTTTGATTTTTATATAGCCACTTGACATTTATAAGCATTTCGCTTACCTTTGATCTTAAATTGTCAGGTGTTTATACCTATATCGCAACCATGATTTAAATAATTGTTATTACCACACGCCAACCAACGTTCACGTAATTATATAAATTTTATATTCAAAAGCACGTCCCCATGTAGAGTCGTGTCTGTTCAATAAAGATAGATTGATATTGAGTAGTTGGAAATTTACGTTTCTAAATGTGGCATACAGGCTCCACATAAAGGATAGTCTAACCAAGAACCATTAGTAAGTATATAACTCAAAAATTTTGTGTTGTGTGCGGCAGGGTGACACAGTGGATGGATCAACAGATTCCAAAGCAGACCTACAACGATACGAGACCTGTCCGCAGAAAACTTTGGACAGTATGAGAAAGAGTTCCCAATAAGGACGAAACCGATCTGCTGGATGAATTGTCTTTTATACATTAGACAACGTTTAGTATATACTGACATATTTACATAATGAAGCTTGTGTTTATATCAAAGTCTTAACCATGATTTAAACAATACATTTAAAAAATAATTGATTGCGCGGGTGGCGGGATCAATTCTTTAAATCAAGTCTGCGAGCTTGAAGTTAAAACCAATCCCATTGTATTCAACCAGTCGTCGAACAACGTAACAAAACTACCGCCAGCCGCAACGCACTTACGTGTTTTGACCTTCCATGATCATCATCAGAGTACGATGGCAAACTGTCTAGCGAGGATTAAACTGTTATGTCCTCCTATATTGGAATGTCCACGTACATGTATGTCGTCAGTGTTTATTATTAGCGTATCGTCCAGACGAGACTTAATTATGCCTAATTCTGCAGTTAAATTATTCATTTGAGAAGTCAATGCCTGAATCAACGTTTCCAACCCATCAGAAGCCATTTTAAATGTACCACACATGCTTTATTTTTACTCAATTATATATAGAATTTTGCTCGCACAACGAGCATCGATTTAATAAAACAAATTTACACATTAATTAATTTATGTTCACTTCAGCTCGAAGTCTGCTTTTATCATTGGGCTGACTGCTTCATTCTTATACGGGCGCTTCTGCGAGGAATTTCTGTTGAAATAATGTCTGCCCTAGATAAGACCCTTTGTTCATTATTTGTCTTAAAGGTGGCTATTGCCACATCTTCCCCCCCCCTCAGGAATCGGCTTTCGCACTCTGCTTAAACGATCCAGTGCAACAGCTCGTGGTCCATCGGGCATGCTAACAAAAACAGTATTGTGCTCTGAGTCCACCCTCTCCACGCGATACGGCCCATCATTGACAGCCTGCAGTGCCATGGGCTCGACCTTCGCTACCATGACATAGTCGCCGACCTTTAGGCGAGTGCGTGTCGGTTGCCTTGCATAGCCTTGTCGCTGTGTGGCGCCTACATATTCAGTTAACTGTTTTAGTCGCTCCTGAATATCCGCTATGGTGCAGCGCTCATGGGATCCTTGGATTACAGGTTCACCTGGCAGTCTTATGTGTCCTCCATAGACCATGGTCGTTGGAGCGAATCCTGTAGCTGTTGAGACTGTAAAGCGCATGGCCCGCTCGACCAAATGTAATTTGTCTCTCCACGTTCCCGGGCTCTCGTGGCACCAACATCGCAGTACCTCTTTCATCGTCCTATGTGCGCGCTCAGCCGTCGCATTGGTTTGCGGGTGATAAGTGGCTGTGCGGGAATGCTTTATGTCAAGGTCTTTGCACCACTGATTAAATTCTTTCGACTCAAACTGTGCGCCTTGATCGGTAACAATAACTTGTGGTGCACCGAATCGACTGAGCCATCGCTCTTCTAAGCACGTTATAATCTTTTCTGTTGTGATCTTCTTCAGTGGTACAAACTCGACCCATCGGGTAAACTTATCGACCATGGAAAACACATAGGACACGCCGCCGCGAGCTACCGGCAGTGGACCTACCAGGTCGATATGCAGAAACTCGTTCCGTGCAGTGGCATTGAAAGCAATCGGAGTGACTTTTTCTCGTTTTTGTGGTTTACAACGTTGGCATGTAGTGCACTGTTGACAATAGCTACGAATTTCTTTGGACATGCCAGGCCAATACAATCGTGACTGCAATGTCTCAATGAGCCGCCCAGCGCCGGGATGTCCCAACGTTTCATGCCAAAAGGCCATTAATTCTGTTCTTATAGATTCTGGCACAAACCATTGCACTGTTTGTCCTTCTTTCCGCACCAACAGGCCGTTCTGTAGACTCAACGTTTTATATGGTGCAGACACCACTGTGCCGTTTTTTAATTGATTGACTATTTCCTGACATGTAGCATCTCTTCCCTGTTCTTCAGAGACTTTTATAAGCGGTGAAACCCGCACAGAGGAAATTCTGCTGAGCGCATCGGCCGCCGCATTCTCGATTCCTGCTCTATGATGAATTGATATATCGTACTCTTCTAGTTCTTCAATGGCTCGATGTACTCGTTTCTTCTCAATACCTAGTGATCTCCAATGCACTAGCGCTTTGTGGTCGGTAAAGACGTCCACGTGTCCCCGATGACAAAATATCTAAACTTCCGCAGCGTCCATTGTACGGCTAGTAATTCTTTTTCTGTGACTGTATAGTTCTGTTCCGCCTGAGTGAGTGTGCGACTTATATATTGGGCAGGACGTCCGTCAGCTTGTAACACCGCTCCTATACCAATATCTGACGCGTCTGTAACAATTGACATATAACCTACCGGGAAAGTCAAAATAGTTGCATCTATTAATTTCTGCTTACATAGCACAAACGCTTGTTGAGCCTCCTCCGTCCAACGAAATGGTATCTTGGCACTAGTTAACTGAGTTAAGGGTTGTTGCGTAACCGCCATCCCTGCGAGGTATGGTCTATAGAAATTCACCATACCAATAAACCGGCAAAATTGTTTTCTAGTAGTAGGCACCGGATAATCCCTGATAGGTTGTACATTCGAATCTAACGGCATGCATCCGTCCGCTGAGACTAAGTGCCCCAAGAACCGCACTTCTTGACCTATCTGTACCTTTTCTAGATTAAAATGTAATCGCCATTCTACAGCTTTGGCCAACATCTTCTGCAGCCTCACACGTAATTCGTGTTCAGTAGTGGCCCATATAATAACATCGTCTACGTAAGCTGTCGTACAAGTTAAGTCAGACACGAACGAGTCCATCATTCTTTGGAACACTTTCGGTGCGTTTTTAAGGCCAAATGGTATCCGGGTGAATTGGAAATGACCTTGGGGTACTTGTACCGCTAACTTCCATCGGTCTTCGGGCCGATCGCCTATTTGCCAAAATCCCTGTTTAAGATCAAGCACGGCAAACCATTTGCCTCCCGCTAGCTGTAAGAACAGATCACACAGAGCCGGCATGGGATACGGGTCCGGTTTAGTTACTGAGTTCAATTGCCTAAAATCAGCCGCTGGTCGGTTGCGAACCATCCTTTTTCGTAACATAAACCATCGGAGCACGAAAAACAGATGTTGCCGGTTCAAGAACGCCGGCTTCTATCATTTCTTTGGTTGCACAAGTCGCTGCTGCTAATTTCTTTGGAGGAGCACCATATACTTTTGGTGGTTCGTAACCGTCATTTAGTTCTAGCCATAGCTTAAACTGGTCGACCGTCGGCCCTGGACGCTCGCTACAATCAAGCAGTTGGAATATAATGTTATATTGGGTTTGAAGATTCTTCCACCACCCAGGCAGACAACTGGTCTCCTCCTGCATCTTAGGGGTACATATAGACTTTATTGAACTTATTTCCTCAGGCCGCGATAGGCATACACGTTTATTTTGACAGTCTATCGTCTTAACCCATTTTCTAATGAAATCAAGTCCCAATAAGGGCGTTTGCGTATTCGAAACAACAAAAGACATCTGATAGACATTTTCATTTATTAACAACTTCGTGTCCCACTCGCCCACAGCCACCATCGATGCGCCCGATGCCTGATATAAACTTGCTTTCGTGGGTTTTACATTGTTCAATGGCCAATTCAATGGTAGTACCGACACATCAGCTCCAGTATCCAATTGCATTATTACTGGCTGTCCGTTGAAGAGTTACAAAAATTTAACTTTAATGAAAATTCTTACATTTGGCAATGTTTCCCACACTTCCTTTTCTTCAAAGGCCATCTGTTTCGGACCATTTTTGTGCTTGATCTGCTGGTCTTCATTCGATCTACCCGTCGGAGCCACCAAAGGATTAATATTTGTGCCCTGCTCTCTCCCACCTTTATTTGTGAGATTGTGCACCCTGTTACCCTACTGCACTGGCCGTTCTCGAGGAGCAGTACATGGGTTTTGCTGACGCTTAAACGTCGTATGTTTCGGAGCTGGAGTCCTTATATACTGACTTTGCTTCCAGGCCACTGGCTGTTGCCTTCTGTCGCGGAACTGCTTATTATGCCGCGAAGAATTCCAATACGGTATGTCGCTCCTGTCAGATGTCGTAACTGGACCCATGCGTGGAGATGCAGCTGCCACTTTGTTTGTCATTATGGCGGAACTTTGAAGAGCCTGAGGTCTCTCTTCAAGGCCTCCCTGGGCGCTGGATATTTCACCGTATCTGGTAGGATCCAGCAGCACGAACATGATGGCCTCATGTGGTTGCAAGCCGGGTAAAGACTCGGTAAGTTTCGAGAACCACCGCTTGATACGTGCCATGGTATCCACGGGCATCTCACCTATTAATGGTTTCAGGCTGTATAATTCTAAGAACACTTCCTGAGGCCTAGCCCGGAAATGATCCAATACGCGTCTTTTGTATTCTTCATACGTGAGGTCAACCGGCAATTCCAATTGGACTGCTACTGTCCGATCCACTAATTCCTGCACAGCTACACGCACAATAGGTGCTTCCAATGTAAATTCTTGGGCTCGAACTGATGTTTCAAATTTTTCGAACCACAACTGTGGCCTTTCCACATCTAGTGGTGCCAACATCGGCTTAAACTCTGATGACGATCTGAAATAACTCGTCGATTCGGCTGAAAACGCCGGCATATTTCCTCCTGATTCCTCTTCGGCGCGGTCGCCATTGTTTTGTCCACCTATGTTGGATAGTCCACGTACTTGGATGTCTTCCGTATTTATTATTAGCGTATCGTCTAGACGAGCCTTAATTATGCCTAATTCTGCAGTTAAATTATTCATTGGAGAAGTCAATGCCTGAATCAACGTTTCCAATCTATCAGAAGCCATTTTAAATGTACAACAAAATCTTTATATTTACTCAATTATATATAGAATTTTGCTCGCACAACGAGCATCGATTTAATTAAAAAAATTTACACATTAATTAATTTATGTTCACTTCAGCTCTAAGTCTGCTTTTCTCATTGGGCTGACTGCTTCATTCTTATACGGACGCTTCTGCGAGGAATTTCTGTTGAAATACTGTCTGCCCTAGATAAGACCCTTTGTTCATTATTTGTCTTAAAGGTGGCCATTGCCACAGTAGGTATCTTCCAAAATTTTTTGCAACAGTTGTTAAGATCTTCAAATATTAATCAATTAGCACGTTCCATTTTTACACTAGGGCTGAGAATAAACAATAAAAAGACGAGAGCTTTAAAAAAAAGTTACAGAACAGACTGTCATAATGTTTAGTTTCATGATGCTGTGATTAATGATGCGTTTGAGATTAAAATTATGCAAGAAATAAAAGATTTAGGCATAACTATTCAATGCACAGCCTCTGCTGAGGGACATTTTGAAATAATATTAGACAGTGCCAAGAAATGATGGGCACTAATAAATCGAATATCTTATCGAATGACATAAAACTTAAAATGTATATAATATGGATTAGACAGATACTAGAATATGCTGTCGCTACTTGGAATCAATTAAAAAAGGGTTTGTCAAATAAGAAAGAAGCTGTACAATGAAAAGTTGTGAAACGAATTAGACCTATCTCCTGCACTATATACGCCTTTAGATTACAATTTGTATTACTGCAAACTTTATGGTTACGGAGGATGTGCTATTGCATAAACGTTTTTACATTAAAACCAATGGACTGGTGCCTATATGAATCCGATTAGAAGAGTCATGGTGTTGGAACTAGATCTGGACAATTGGCAATATCTCCTACTTTGGTGGGGAAAGTTGCGAGCAAGTTATTCTAATTTTCGAAAATCTGCAAAATTTATACCCAATTGCAAAAGAGCTTAGAGAAACGTACCCATCTAAGACGTCTTTTAAATTTTTATCTACTGAACTAGAAAAAATCTACAACCCTGCTGATATTTTTTATTTTGATTATGATAATACTTTGTCATGTTTGATTAAAAAACAAGGATACTTGTTATCGGAAACAGAATTTCTTGAGATTTTTATTTCCCAGTTTTGTATTATTAAAATTGAAATTTTTCTGCATTATATCATCGTGTTAGTCAACAATACATACAATCAATTGCTAGTCATGGTTTTCATTTTGTTGCATAATGTTACACTCGAATTATATCTTAATTTTTCTTATTTTGATGATGAATGTATTATTCCTTACAGCCGAACTTTCTGATATTGATATATTGTACAGTACAACTAGTGAGATTTACTTAGCTACATGAGACTAATTGCACATTTTTATTTGATGTGATAATTTTTTTTATATTGTACATTTTCCATTTTTATTATTTGATGAAACATGTGTGGTTTGAATCCAAATTAGGATATTCTATTTAATAAGACCAAAAACAGTGCATTTTCGTAATAATTGCTATCATATCTATTAAAAACAGCAAAATTTATGACAGCTGTATTATTTATTCCAAAGTCAATAGGTAGTCTAATTTATAAATCTAAATTGACTACTCGACACTAATATGTCGAGTTAGAATTGTTAGCAAAACGTTGTCATTATGCCTAGTAATTTTTTGACTAAATGGACATGATTATTTACAGAACTCAGGCTACCAAAACCTCTACACTACACCATTATAGCCAAGGCAACACCAGCAATACCAGATTCGTAGCGGATTTCATTGTATTATATCTAAAACAAAACAAACTTTGCAGCTAACTCTTTTCTACTAAGAAGAGAAACTTTCTACTGGACATCTGCAACAAGATCGCCACTGAGATCGATTCGATGTTATATCGCTAAGGATTTCAAACCAAGAGTTATGATGTGCACGTGGACTCCATCCGCGCATACGAGTGTGTCCTATACTTCCCTATTTGGATTTAATTGCTTTTTTCTGTTTGTGCATTATCAAAATCTGCCCACTTCGCGCCAATCTTGTGTTAGATGAGAAAACGTGACCAAGCCAGGGAAGTCGAGGGAGTCATATTTGTTTTTCTCCCGTAGAGCACTTGTTGGCAGATCCAATAATAC
>JAQBSW010014438.1:0-11645 GCA_029291075.1 Eudiplozoon nipponicum
ATATTAAAAGAAGAAACGCGCCAAATGGATGACGATATTGACGAAATGGTGGAAACTAACGCCAATGGACAACCGTACTATATCCAAATAACATTTTTCTATTGAAAAGTGAGAATATTTGAATTTTTGTTATAGGCAAAGTAAGTTAAGTTATTTTAGCTCTTTTAATTATCTATTTATAAATAAAATCTTGACTCCTTACGGTTTTTTTTAAATTGAAACACACTTTCGTAAATATTAATATGAAACTAGGTTTCAAATATCCGATTATATTCAAAAAAAGTTATTGATGTTGAAGCGATTACAGGCATTGTCAGTTCTACGATTTCTTTCAAAACGTGTATGAATTTATTTCCAAATGTTTAGACTTTGCAAATGAAAAAAAAGAATATTTCAAAGCAGCATGTATATTTCCAAACACCATTTGTGAGCATAACATGGTTAAATTTGTGTGTTATGAGTAACTTATCCGTGTGTTTAGCCTAAAATTAATTGTTTTAATTTAAAACTCCTACAAGATGTATACAAATAAGGCAATACTGATATATTTACCCAGAAAATATCGAGCAAAGCTTATATCCATATTCATGCTAGGACTAACACAATAACGGTTTTCGAAAGAAAGGAAATTGAAGAATACCATGCTATATATGGCATTAATAATATTGTCAAGATGCATGTTTGTTTGTTTTTCAAATTTTAATAGTAAAACAAGGACATTTATAAATATTTCGATTGCTTACGACTAAAAAATAAACCATTTGCAAAGCAAAATATAATGTAGGCTATTAAATAATTCAATGTTATCTTTCCATATGATAAGACTAATAGAAATTGAACGAAATTAAAGAAGCGTTTCGTTCTAATTTTTAACCTCAAGTACTTACAAATGAAAAGATACAATTATTAAAATTGAAATCAACAGAATGTTTAAACGTATAAAATGTGGGAAATAAGGTAACTTCCATTTAATTGTGTGCATCATCTACGGTTCAAGCTCAATGCCCAAACTTCCATCTAAATGCTGCATTTTGCTTATTCTCATAGCTTTATATGTGGATAAATGATTTTTCGTTTATTGCAATTATAAATTATCATAAACGCCAGGTCTGCTGAACCTACGTACGAGGTGTCAATACTATTTTTTATAATTGCTGATTTCTAGTTTTAACTAGATTTGAAACAGGAGTATGAGTTGCAATGTTAATTCATTCGTGAAATTAATCGTCGAATCGAATGGCCTGTGCATGTTGATCGACAACTTGCGCATGTATACTGATAAATAATATTTTAGATCGACATTAACGGCTGTTTATCTTTGACTGTTGGTAAAGGAAAGTGTGTTACATTAAATGACGTCCGTGGTTTGGCTGCATTCTTTTTTGCTGTGCTTGAAATTATATTCCCTTTACATGGGATGTCCTGGTAATTTTTTTACAGGACATAAATACTACTGATAATTTTGATTCCCCTTTCAACACTTAACTACATCAATTGTCAGGGATAACCATTAGACTTGACACTTCGTCGCTGTAGTATGTGCGTCACCATTTGAACCTTGACTTATCCATTAACCACTTCTTAAAAAACAGCTAAGACGTGTTTCTAATTTATTTTTAAAAGGCACGACAAAAGATATGATATTCATCGTTTAAAAAATTTTATCTCGAATTCTGCTAAAAATCGAAATTATCATCAATTCGTTTGCGCAATCGTTCTATTACATTGACAAGCATATAAGCAAACTGATAATATTGGTTTCATAGGAAAAATTTTGACTTCTGATTTTGATAATTCATACATTGTGCTTACGGGTGATCCCTTTTCTTTGAACTCCTGTGCAACAACATAATCAATGAAACTGGCATCGGTTAAGATTTTAATTTCATTTATTATTTTCCGCTCAACTTTATCAGTTTCATTTGATCTACCCAATAGACGCGTAGATTTTTTATTGTCAGTTAATTGGTTCACTAATTATCGCCGTTATCATGCCGTCGAATATTAATGTTTGCCTTTCTGTTCGGTAAATTAAATACATTCAGATTAATAGAGTTTACCGAGGTCACAACATATCGGTTTATCTCACAAATTCACAGGTTGTTTGTCTTACACATATGAACAAAATGGACAAGTCATTTTTGCATTGATAATTCATTAGTAAAATCTTGTTTATATATACATATATGTAGGTATAAATATATACTGAGTGGCTAGTGAGCTCTGAAATTTAATTTCCCGAATAATATTGTTACAGTAAAATTTACGCGCCAGTTGCCTACCAGGAACCTGAGAATTCTCAATTTGTTTTCTCGCGTAAATATAAGGGTTAAAAACACCATGAAATCTTTCCGATGTACATATGGACAATGAACTATCTGCAGGAATCCCACTGATGGAGTTTGATATTTTATTTCATTAAATTCAACCTACAAAATTCTAGCTAATAAATTCAATATAATATGCATTTGTTAATTGTTTACGATGTTTCGCAATAGCAGGCGTCTCTGATATGTATAAAATATAAAGCTAACTAAGCTTTATAAGTAAATCAGAGGCTATGACCAATTTAGTTTAATAGGAAAAAATAGTGTCTTTAAGTATTGTTTTTTATATAAGTGGTATACTAGCAGAGCAAATAAAAATACAACTTTTCGTATAAACTGCTAAAATTTGGATGACATTACAAGTATTTGGTCTGCATCTGGGAAAATCATCAAAGTAAACAGTTAAGAAAATTACTCGCGTTCTGATTCAATTTGGAAAGTATGTTCCAATAAATAGAAATCCAAATTGTCCACTTGAATTACAAACATTCAGAACTTTTGTGGTAACTGCAACAAATTGTTCGTTAATTTCTTTGATATCGTGCTAATGCTTAAGAAATAATGTCTTTCATTAAGTTTAAACTATAAAATAATATATAAAAGTATGCGTTGAGTTTTGATTTCATTCCATACGACTAATTTGTAAAATTAGTTGTTTGAAGCATTGCATAATGAGTAAGTATGATGCAGATTTATGTGTAAATAGAAATTTTACTGAATGTACTTAAGATTTGGAATACTTCTTCATAAGTTTGAAAGAATGATATATGTGACTTTGACTCAACTCATGTTAATAGAGTGTTTGAGATACAATTCAGCAAATTGAAATTTCTCCTATATTTTTAGCAAATTCCTATGCGTGAATTTCAAATTTAGCGTTATTCTAAATGGCTTTGCTAAAACAAAATTTAAATTCTATTAACATTTTCTACATTTAATTGAAGACAACGTTGACTTATCATTAATTTACGAATGTATATTTAATAACGTTCACCAATTTCGCTGGCAATGATAAAAATTCTCTATTTATTGTTTAGGAGCACGAGGTAAACACCATTTTCATTGCATTTAACCATTTGAGCAATATAGCAAAACTCAAATTTGTCTAACATTTTGACACAAATCCCATTGTATTTCACCAGTGCAATGAAATTGGTGTTTACATCAAGCTCGCAAACATGATTTGTAGAATTGTTACCACCACCCGTGCAAACAAGTATTTTTCAATGTCAATGTTGTCATAAATTTAAAATGTTTCGGCATTCTCAAGGCATTTGTAAGTTTTAAAAGTAAAAATGAATGAGCTCGACATTCAATATCAAAAGAATTTGTGGCTTGTCTAAATCACGTAAACTTGATTTTAAAATTGTTGACAAGCAATCCATTTTTGTATTACGCGTTATGCAAGTTTTAGAAATTTTGTATTTTTGACTGCAACCGACATTTCCAGTCAAGTAAAATATACGCGAGACCACTAGAGGTGAGTGCCGCATATCAAATTTTACTTTTCATATATATGGTTTGCGGTTTGATCCTCGTTAGTCAGTTTGATGTTGTAACCTGATGACGGTCATTAATTGTGATTGACTGTAGTTTTGCTAAGTTGTTCGACGACAGGTAAAATACAATGGGATTGATGTTTACTTCAAGCTCGCAAACTTGATTAAAAATAATTTTTAGCACCACCCGTGCAATCAATGATTGTATCCTTTTATAACTTAAGTAGGTGTGACAAAAACCAAAAAAATTTTATGTTCGGGATTGCATAGAATTTGTGCAGTCAAAATTTAGATTCAAGTACAATTTATGCGGGACTAATCATGGTAATGGATGCATATCTAATGTTTCTTTGCTTAGACATGAATCGCGATTTAAACCTGTATGGCTCTAATGATGACAATAAGGTTCAAACGCATTAGTGCGTCTGATTTTCGGTAATATTGCTAGATACAATGAAATTGGTGTTTATATTATGCTTGCCAACTTGATTTAAATTAACGTACATTTTGTTAAGATGTCCATATTTAACAACTTATTCCGTGCTTAAATAAAATCCAAAGTCAATAAGCAAATATGGGTTTTTTCAAATATGCAATGAAATATCGTATTGCGTCGTACTTAATCAAATTCAGTTTTAATTGAACTAACTATATGTAGAATTTTCTAAGCCATTCTACTGAAACTAACTTTAATTTTACAACGATGCTCGTAATTTGTTTCATCGTCAAATTTGTTAATTGTGCACCGATGATGATGAGTTGCTTCCCAGGTTTACTTGATGACTGGAATAAAATATGGATTTTTTTCCTTCCTGAGTTAAAATAAATAGAAACTTATATATACAGCACACGCTTTAGTAGTACTACTCTAAGCATTATACACTATTGGTGCTTAGCTGTATGGTTCGTTTCAGATTTCCGTGATTTTACAACGCATTCCTGTTTATCAACTATGTGTAGTGACCAATGAAACTTAGACTTCATGAGAGCATCGACCGCACTCGTCTCGCCTGTAATCTTCTTTGATACATTTATTGCAACTTCACAATTACACACCTGAATAGCAGAATCAATAAAGGCCTACGTGGTGTTTTCCCCGTTTTAATAACTAACGCGGCTGGATAATCCGTTAATTTATCCTCTCTCATCTTTTAGTATTGGCAAACTCTTTCAATAACTGCAGATCATACCAGATTAAATAATTACTAACCTTATGCCTATAAAAATTTATTACATACATTTTTGATTAACAAATCAAATATTTTTATCTTACCATTTGGTACTACTTAATTTTCAAAACCTGTGCAAAATTTGTCTACGCAGTCGCACAAACATTGTGCTTTATTTTATCTCAAATCTAATTGAAATCTGAGCGATTGCCAATAAAATTATAAGGCAATTGTAAAACAAATTCGTTTCCATATAATATGCAGATAATAGTGCACGGATAAAAAACAATGTAAACTACAACGATTTTGGGATGCTTATTCAATTGAAAAGTGTCGAATTATGACACCTTACCAATGACATGAATTTGTAATCAGACGGTACTAACCAAACGTTAGAATAAACATTTCATGTTTTTCAGGCATCTTGAAAATAAAAATGCAAATGAAAATCGTTTCAGATATTCATCACATGCAATATTATAAACAAAAACAGGCATGTTAGATTGGGTAAAGTTCTCTTGAAGGAACGTAAACAAAACCAGTAATATAAGCTTCCATAAACACACAAAACAACATAAATGCATATATATATATATATATATATATATATATATATATATATATATATATATATATATATATATATACATTTGAAAAACTAAATTTAGTAATGAGTTCAATGCCTCTTAAATGTAAAAATTAGAAAAATACGTTTATATGTGCAAAATATATATAAATATATGAAAAATTATTCACATGAAAACATGTATAAAAACAATCCTACATTCAAATATATATATATATCCATGTTTTACATACAAAAATTTATATATATATATATATATATATATATATATATATGTGTGTGTGTGTATAAATATATATACTGTATTATTAATTTCATACACAGCTTCATGCATTTAACCAAACGTACATGAAATGATATATAATTACAGAAAATCTGACACAAACGTAGACCTACATACATAGTAATATGCACGTATACACACGGAGTTGCATGTATATATGCCAAAGAATAATAAATATACGTGCATACATTCATAGAAATATTATTTCATACATAAAGCGTTCATACTTTTTTTGTCATATTCACATGCGTAAACACATAAATAAATGTATACATTCAGGCATACGTGCTAACATATGCACCCATATACCCGCATATTTGCACGCATATATACACAGATACATGCATAGGCACACTTTCTTACATAATTGTTGAACTTAGGGAACAGGAACATCAAAGCCTACAGGTATCGTTGTATACCTTCATACATAGTTAAATAAATCAACTCCTGTATACATCCAAGCTCGCACGCAAACATAGATTTAGGCTTGCGTATGTATTTGCACGTGCGCGTTCCAACATAAATTTACACAAATGTTTACATTCCTTCAGACTATATGCATTTTAGCAAACACAACATTTGTACATATAAATCAGGAAATTCATAGTTAATCAAGACAAGACATATAGGCATTGTCTTTGAGGTAAAAATTGATTAATAGGATTTTTATCGATATTTACTAAGGTTTAGCTGGGGAAAAACATCGGATATAATACCGGACTTAAACACGAATGACATTCTATCCATTAATATAAATTTTAATTAAATCCGGAACCTTATAGTGAAATGTACAGAAATATTCAAATTAGGTCTTAAAGTAAAATTACTCGGTGAGTAAGTTTTTTAGCAATTATTGTGCCGCATCTGTATGTTGTATAACAATATACCATTCTGATCAAACGAACATGAATATATATGCGGGACCTGTGCATAATTTATAAAAGCTCTAGTGTCGTACATTAAATAAAATTTTATCAAGCAGAAACTATGAATTTAGATAATTGGGTCGCCTTAAACATTAAATTTACTCTTGATATAGAGGAAGATGGCAAACATTCAAACTTTCATATTTTATTCGCTCGGGAGTTAAACACACTGTCATAACGCCTAAAAACTATTTTTATCGAAAAATAAATTAATTCAAATTTTAGTTTGCAAACATCGTCAATAGAAATTATATGACAAAAGTTGAAAGCTGCGTCAATCAGATCCGTTCTAGTATGATCAAGAAATCGCAAAGTTACTTGAGAAACAAATTTCTCATTAACCTAACACGAAATGAAATTGGAACCATTTAACAATGCCTGCTTCGAGATATAGAAAATGACAAAAAAACAAGTGCATTTCTAAGCTTACCATTCAGAAGCAAAATACCGGTATCATTATTTGTATGTCGGGAAATTCTAATTACAGAAGCAACTTTCCCTGACGTAGATGCTAACGTAAAATTCAGCAAACAAGTTATGTTAAAAGTTGGCTACCAGTCATCTATTTGTACTATTTAGTTCGAAAATGTATATGTATACACAGAAGAACAAGTACTATTTGTTTGAAAATTCGTCTGATTGATTGAATCCAACGACAATAATTTAAAGTAGACCTAGCTCACCCAGGAAAATCATTATTTTTAGGATAAAAACCAGATATAATTCATTAAAAGCTTATGTTTATATTTATTGTTGCGTAGAACTTATATATATAATATATATATATATATATATATATAACACCATATATATATATATATATATATAATGCAGAGTTTGTATTTGGAAATTGCATACCTGGCTCAATATAATTCAAATAGGTTCAGAAACCTACGCCAAATTCAGAATGAACGAAAGATATAATCTCATGCTGTCTAGATCCATTTTGAGACATACTTCCATTTTTGCCGTTATTATGCAAGTTTTTAGTGTTAATTACTTGGTGCCCGGGAGTTTGTATTAGTTTATTTGTCCGTTCATAGATAGGCATAGTTTTTAATGTTAAACTAAGTAATGCAAGTTTGTATGAGAAATGATGAACCTTGTAACAAATTAGTTAAAATAAGACCAAAAAGGTATACCAAAATCACATTGAACCGAAAATATAATCTCATATACACATGCGTTTCGTGCTTACCGCAACTGATCAGAAGGTGCCGGTACTACGCAATATATCCACTATACGCTAGGCGATAGAATGTGCGACAGGTGTACTGTGGCCCTTTCCCACATATATTTTTGCTGTGTCGTCAATAAACACGAAACACAAATTTATATGAGATTATATTTTTTGTTCAAGATGATTTTATAAAGTCTCTCTGGTCTTATTTTAAATAATTTGCTACTTGGTACTCTAAGTTTAATACAATTTGCATTAATTAATTGAACATTAAGAATTATGCCTACCTACAAACATAATAGTAAACCTACATAAACTCACAGTCATCAAGTAATTAATAATAAACACGTGCATAATTTCGGCAAAAATAGAAATATATCTCAAAATGAAGCTAGATGGCGTGAAATCAATCAAACGGAAAGCCAATGCACTTTTGGATGTTGAAATGAACTTGTATGGTAATCTGTTCACAATATGCACACTTTTGATTTGTCAATTGTGGGTTTCAGAAAATTGATGCATATTTTTAAAACACATTCGTACATAATGTCATTCAGACAAACGCTTTGGCCAGAATACTTACAAACCTAAACAATTGCAACAGAAACGCATGAATCTAAACATGCACATAATTGTGCAATGGAAAGTTATTGGCCTAGGAATATACTTTCATACAAACCTACGTAAATATTTCCTGAAATCAAGTTTGCGAGTTTGAAATAAACAGCAATTTCGTTGAATTATACTCGTCGACGAACAACATAGCAATGCTACTGTCAGTCACACGTACCGACGCGTTTCCATCTTCCCTGATCATCATCAGTGTACGACGGAAATTTGAATTTCGAGGATACAACCCAAATGGAAATTTATGAAAGACAAAATTAGATATGTGGCTCTCACCGCTATTTGTCTCGAATATTTTGTACTTGACTGGCAATGTCGGCCACACAATTTCTATGCAATCATGAACGTTAACTTTTTAAGCCATCACCACACACATATATAAGTAGTACAAATAAACAATCACTGATTGCACGGGTGTAGGTAACATATTTTCAAATCGTTCGCGAGCATGAAATTAAAACAAATCCCGTTACATTAAACCAGTCGCCGAACGACGTAGCAAAATAATCGTATCTATAAATTTCGGTTGTACCCTCGCTAGTCAGTTTGCCTTCGTAAACTGAAGATGATAATGGAATGTTAGAACATGCCATTACCTGTGACTGACGATAGTTTTTGTATATTTTTCGGCGAATGGTTAAATATAACGGGATTTGTATTAATATAAAGTTCGAAAACAAGATTTCAAAAGTTTTTTAAAACCACCCGCGCGATTAATGATTAAGTATTTCGATTACCATACGGCAAATAATTATTTTTTTTGAATCCACAAATATTCTTAATAAAAAAGCAGATATACACAAGAATACATATATCATTATATACACACATAACAACAAAATTAATATCACAAATTTATTTATGCATGCATACAAAGGAATGAACATGCATATCAACATACAAACACACATATATACATCCCTATCTACACACACAAATATACTTCCATAAATGCACATAAATGTATATATATATATATATATATATATATATATATATATATATAATATATATATATATTCATTGTACCCTTCCTGTATGTGCAAAAACAAAAAGAAATTTTATCAGATATAAGAAAATTTCTTTCTCATGGTCTTCTCAAATATCTACTAATGAACATATCTTTATATATAAATTGGAAAGCAAAACAAGATAGAAATATGTGAACAAAGAGAGTGTGAAAAATAGAAACCAATCAAATTGCGTGCGTCACATCCAGTTCAAACTCAATGCTTGTACGTGCTTCATCTGCTTACATAAATCCGGCTGCAATTTGTTTATCCATAAGGCTTCGTATGTGGCTAGGTCCCTTTTGTTTTTGCATTTAGTAATTACTTTGAATGCTACGTCTGGAGAACATACGTGCGATGTTTCGATGATGTGTTGCGCAATAGCAGACGTGTATTCACCATTTGATTTAAAACAGGCGTTCAAATTGCAATGTTCTCTCATTCGAGTAATTAACCGTCTGGTCGATCGGCCTATGTAAGTTGATCGACAACTTGCGCATGTATATTGGTAAATAATATTTGATATCGACATTAACGGCTGTTTCTCTTTGATTGCTGGTAAAGGCAAGTGTGTTACCCTAAATAACACTCGTAGTTTGGCTGCATTAAATGTGCGTGTCAATGCTGCTTCAACTTTCTTTTGTGCCATTCGGGAAACTGCATCCCCCTTAAATGGGATGTTTAGGTAGGCGTTTTCTTTTCTGGCCCATAATACGTCTGTTTCTGGTTAACTCTCCTTTTAATAATTGATTCAATTAATTGTCTGGGATAGACATTAGACATTAAATCGTTAATTGCTTTATTATCTTCGTTTTCTTTAGAATCTTGACTAACCAACCTGTCAATTCTTGAAAAGCAACCACGAACTGTTGATAATTTATGTTGAAATGGCACAAAACTACTGTAATGCAAATACTGTGCAGACCATGTTGGTTTATGGTAAATTGTTCTGTTTAATTTACCATTAGTTGCTTTCTTTAATAGTACATCTAGGAAAGGCAGACAGTCATCTTTCTCGTGCTCTGACGTGAAACCGATATTTTTATGTGCTTTGTTGAAACTTTGAAGCAATGTTCGTGATTGCGACCTGTTCTTAAGAACAAGAAATATATCATCCACGTACCGTATATATTGAGCACATTTACTTATGTCACTCTTTAATGATGTATTTTCTAGGTGTCCTAGAAAAATCTCAGCCAACACGAGATAAGGGGCTTCCCATTGCGACACCATCAGTCTGTTTGTAGATGTTTCCATTAAAACGAAATCGTACGTCTTTCGTGCATAATAAGATAAGCTTGCAAAGAGTTTGACCTGGCACCGGCGATGGTAATATATCGTGTTCTACCGCTTTGACTATAATGTCAATGGTTTCATCAATTGGAACATTAGTAAACAAAGACGTAACATCAAAAGATGCCATAATCTTGTTTTTAACATTTATATCTTGAATTTTGTTTACAAACTCAAACGAATCGGCAACCGAATGATTACCTAGTAGTTCACGTAATGGTTCAAGTAAACGAACTAGCCATTTAGCTACTGCATGAAACGGAGAATTTACCATTGATAACATTGGCCTCATAGGACAACCTCTTTTTTGTGTTTTTGGTAATCCGTACATTATTGGTGTAGATGATCCAACTGGCTTGAGCAGAAGAAGCACGTACAAGCATTGAGCTTGAACTGGATGTGACGCACGCAATTTGATTGGTTTCTGTTTTTCACACTCTCTCTATGTTCAAATATTTCTATCTTGTTTTGCTTTTCAATTTATATATAAAGATATGTTCATTAGTAGATATTTGAGAAGACAATGCGAAAGAAATGTTTCTTATATCTGATAAAATTTCTTTTTGTTTTTGCACACAGAAAGGGTACAATGAATTTTATTAAAGCTCGCATTTCAAAAGAATATATATATATATATATATATATATATATATATATATATATATATATATATATATATATATATATACCATACTTGACCACACAAATACCAACAAAAACTTACAAACGTACAAACTCAAATATA
>JAQBSW010014439.1:0-11644 GCA_029291075.1 Eudiplozoon nipponicum
ACATCCCATTTAAGGGGGATGCAGTTTCCCGAATGGCACAAAAGAAAGTTGAAGCAGCATTGACACGCACATTTAATGCAGCCAAACTACGAGTGTTATTTAGGGTAACACACTTGCCTTTACCAGCAATCAAAGAGAAACAGCCGTTAATGTCGATATCAAATATTATTTACCAATATACATGCGCAAGTTGTCGATCAACTTACGTAGGCCGATCGACCAGACGGTTAATTACTCGAATGAGAGAACATTGCAACTTGAACGCCTGTTTTAAATCAAATGGTGAATACACGTCTGCTATTGCGCAACACATCATCGAAACATCGCACGTATGTTCTCCAGACGTAGCATTCAAAGTAATTACTAAATGCAAAAACAAAAGGGAGCTAGCCACATACGAAGCCTTATGGATAAACAAATTGCAGCCGGATTTATGTAAGCAGAAGAAGCACGTACAAGCATTGAGTTTGAACTGGATGTGACGCACGCAATTTGATTGGTTTCTATTTTTCACACTCGCTTTGTTCACGTATTTCTATCTTGTTTTGCTTTCCAATTTATATATAAAGATATGTTCATGAGTAGATATTTGAGAAGACCATGCGAAAGAAAATTTTCTTATATCTGATAAAATTTCTTTTTGTTTTTGCACATAAAAAGGGTACAATGAAAATTTAATATAAGTTATTGCGGATGCAAATTAATACGTAATATTTTCTATTTAGTCATAGTAATGCATTTTACGAGCACATTGATTATGGCCTGTAATCATGGAATTAATACTTTAAATTAAATAACTTAAACTTGTACATAGCTGTTGACAGATAACGTCCTGTTTGTCAGTAGATTGAGATACCTAGCGGTGTAAATTTAAATGCCAAGAGAAATAATACACCTTCTGGAAATTGTTATTATTCATATATTTTCACCAATTTATTAAAAATTGACTCCTTATATTTGTACAGTGGATTTCAAACTTAAACAAAACCAGCACAATAATCTAGAATTTTTAGGCTCATGTTTGGAAATAGAGAGTTAAACAATTTCCTCGAACTTCGGAAACCACATATGCATACGATAGTAATTATTCCATTGGTGTTCCAATTAACGGAGACAGACTACGTTATATAAAAATAGTAGTAGTATGCAAATAGCAAATTGTGTCTCAGTGATTATAAAAAATGTCCTCATGCAAAAATAGCACATTCTGAAATATCTCCGCGAATAAAAGTGGAAATTACACAAAAAGTTTGTCATTGTGGATAAACCAGAGCTTTACGTTGAATATCTTGCTTATTCTAAGCACTATTAAGTTTTTACTCATTGCGTTACTTTCAATTAGTCTTACAATGTGTTACAGAATATTCGAATCCAGGACGCTCCCGTTCCCAGATGAATGATCTTGCAAATATTAATAAAATTTATTTCAAAAATATTTGCAGAGCTATTATGTTTAAATTAAATTATTATCATAAATGCCAGATATAAATTAATTTGCCCTTAAAATTAATTGTACGTGATATAGTGTTTCTTGTAAGAGGTTTCGCGTAGTTGAAGTTTCTTTTGCGATGCCATGCAACTACTCTCTATGCCTGGAAGCTGTCGTTGGAAGAAATTAATTTCGGGGGCCGTGCTAATATTTAATCTTTTATCTCTTACCAATGGGTGGATTGTGAAAGATAAATCGAATTATATTAAGTATATTGTAAACAATATTGCGAAGTAAACTAAAATCCAATTTTAGTCGAGGTTGAACGTGCTCGAGTGGGAACACAATAAAATAATATTAACACAAGTTAATACCTAGGCACAAAAGTATAGACGTACCAAACACAATTAATTATTCCAGAATGTTTTAGCAGAACAGTTTGTGTTTGAGGATAAATGGATTTTAACACACAAAATATAATTTCAGAATGTCTTAGCAGACCTGTTACATTTTTCGGATGAACGGTTGAAAAACACAATATATAAATCTTGCCTTCCAGCGATAAATCACGTAAATCCACTTCATGTTATCAGCGTATTACGCGCGCGTATATTTTATTATGGAACAAAGCCATGTTAATGACAAATAAAATTTGCAGTTCTTGAAATCTCAATAAAAACTGTCTGAAATTAACAAACATCTTTTCTGAATTCACAGTTATGAGAATGATTGTCTACATTGAGAATTCTATGCTGTAACCCTTAGACAACCGTATTTGATGAAATTGATATTCGTTGGGTTGTTAGGCGGAGCCATGCACCAAAACATAACAGTAGCTTAATCTTTCGTCTTACTTTGAGGCCAAATATTATTTTGCTGCAGTTTGTAAAATTCTAAATGTTAATAAAATGAGAGTTGGATAAATTGGAATCAATAAATTAAATTTTGTATTGCACGATTTGGAACAATTTTTTCTAAGCCACAAATATTTTTGTTGTATTGGAATTATAGTGGTAGAATGGAACTAAATTACAAAATTACGTTCCTGAGATACATGTTTAGTAAGTGTTGACAAAATACGGAAGGTAAGTTTAAGTGATATATTGGCCTGCCTCATTCTATCATAGTCGAAAAAAAATAAAATTGATGTAGATTTTGATTTAAAATTAAAATGAACAGCATCCAATTTTGTATGATTGCAATAAAAATAAAAATTGGAATATGAAATCATTTGCTTTTAAGAAGTGGCCTAATAATTTGAAATTTACATTCAGTATAATTACTTAGAGGCAATTGTTATTAATACAGAGAATTTTAAGAAATAATGACCAGCTATTTCATAATATGTTCCCATCTCGGATATGTGTCCGTAGAAGTAATAATAAGTGACCTAATTATAACACTTAATTTGGATTTAATAGGAAATGCTCTACGATGACCTTGTGGAAATAAATTAAAATTAAAATGTAATATTGCAGTAGATATAAAAATGCAAGAATTTCAATTGAAGCGGAAATGTACTGCAATCATTTATATTTTTTTGTAAAACTGTCTTATTGTCTATCATATTTTATTAAAAAGAGCAAATTATATATGTGACGCATATGGTTTATATTAAAAATATATATATTGATAAGCTGTCACTGGCATATAGTGCAAAATTTCGATTTTCCTTTTCATGCATATCAGTGATTCCTGTGACTTGAATGTTGCCCTCGCAATTCAAATGGGCATGTCATTATATCATTCACAGGTTCGCTTGTACACTTCGCAAGTACGGCAAGTGTCATCAGAGTTATGAGACTGGATAGAGCAAAATTCATGGTAATTTACTAAATGATTTGAAATGTAAAAAATTTTAGTCTTAAAATGGTACATATTTGCTGATTTTCACCAAATATTTTTGAAAATATCGTGGAAAGTGATTATCTACAAACTAGTTCTATTTGAAATGCGCACGTTAAATTATTTTGATAACATTGCGCGAAATGTCGCTGATCTTAACAAATGATTAGCTTATTCTACATCAACTAGTTTTATCAAAAATTAATATAAGTTATTGCGGATGCAAATTAATACGTAATATTTTCTATTTAGTCATAGTAATGCATTTAGCGAGCACATTGATTATGGCCTGTAATCATGGAATTAATACTTTAAATTAAATAACTTAAACTTGTACATAGCTGTTGACAGATAACGTCCTGTTTGTCAGTAGATTGAGATTCCTTGTGGTTTAAATTTCAATGCCAAGAGAAATAATACACCTTCTGGAATTTGTTTTTGTTCATATATTTTCTCCAATTTATTAAAAATTGACTCATAATATTTGTACAGTGGATTTCAAACTTAATACAAACCGGCACAATAATCTAGAATTTTTTGGCTCATGTTTGAAAAATAGAGAGTTAAACAATTTCCCCGAACTTCGGAAACCACATATGCATACGATAGTAATTATTCCATTGGTGTTCCAATTAACGGAGACAGACTACGTTATATAAAAATAGTAGTAGTATGCAAATAGCAAATTGTGTCTCAGTGATTATAAAAAATGTCCTAATGCAAAAATAGCACATTCTGAAATATCTCCGCGAATAACGGTGGAACTTACACAAAAAGTTTTTCATTGTGGATAAACCAGAGCTTTACGTTGAATACCTTGCTTATTTTAAACACTCTTAAGGTTTTACTCATTGCGTTACTTTCAATTAGTATTACAATGTGTTACAGAATATTCGAATCCAGGACGCTCCCGTTCCCAGATGAATGATCTTGCAAATATTAATAAAATTTATTTCAAAAATATTTGCAGAGCTATTATGTTTAATTAAAATTATTATCATAAATGCCAGATATAAATTAATTTGCCCTTAAAATTAATTGTACGTGATATAGTGTTTATTGTAAGAGGTTTCGCGCAGTTCAAGTTTCTTTTGCGATGCCATGCAACTACTCTCTATGCCTGGAAGCTGTCGTCGGAAGAAATTAATTTCGGGGGCCGTGCTAATATTTAATCTCATATCACTTACCAATGGGTGGATTGTGAAAGATAAATCGAATTATTTTAAGTATATTGTAAACAATATTGCGAAGTAAACTAAAATCCAATTTTAGTCGAGGTTGAACGTGCTCGAGTGGGAACAAAATAAAAAAATATTAACACAAGTTAATACCTAGGAACAAAAGTATAGACGTACCAAAAACAATTAATTATTCCAGAATGTTTTAGCAGAACAGTTTGTGTTTGAGGATAAATGGATTTTAACACACAATATATAATTTCAGAATGTCTTAGCAGACCTGCTATATTTTTCGGATGAACGGTTAAAAAACACAATATATAAATCTTGCCTTCCAGCGATAAATCACGTAAATCCACTTCATGTTATCAGCGTATTACGCGCGCGTATATTTTATTATGGAACAAAGCCATGTTAATGACAAATAAAATTTGCAGTTCTTGAAATCTTAATAAAAACTGTCTGAAATTAACAAACATCTTTTCTGAATTCACAGTTATGAGAATGATTGTCTACATTCAGAATTCTATTCTGTAACCCTTACGTAACCGTATTTGATGAAATTGATATTCGTTGGGTTGTAACGCGGAGCCATGCACCAAAACATAACAGGAGCTTAATCTTTCGTCTTACTTTGAGGCCAAATATTATTTTGCTGCAGTTTGTAAAATTCTAAATGTTAATAAAATGAGAGTTGGATAAATTGGAATCAATAAATTAAATTTTGTATTGCACGATTTGGAACAATTTTTTCTAAGCCACAAATATTTTTGTTGTATTGGAATTATAGTGGTAGAATGGAACTAAATTACAAAATTACGTTCCTGAGATACATGTTTAGTAAGTGTTGACAAAATACGGAAGGTAAGTTTAAGTGATATATTGGCCTGCCTCATTCTATCATAGTCGAAAAAAAATAAAATTGATGTAGATTTTGATTTAAAATTAAAATGAACAGCATCCAATTTTGTATGATTGCAATAAAAATAAAAATTGGAATATGAAATCATTTGCTTTTAAGAAGTGGCCTAATAATTTGAAATTTACATTCAGTATAATTACTTAGAGGCAATTGTTATTAATACAGAGAATTTTAAGAAATAATGACCAGCTATTTCATAATATGTTCCCATCTCGGATATGTGTCCGTAGAAGTAATAATAAGTGACCTAATTATAACACTTAATTTGGATTTAATAGGAAATGCTCTACGATGACCTTGTGGAAATAAATTAAAATTAAAATGTAATATTGCAGTAGATATAAAAATGCAAGAATTTCAATTGAAGCGGAAATGTACTGCAATCATTTATATTTTTTTGTAAAACTGTCTTATTGTCTATCATATTTTATTAAAAAGAGCAAATTATATATGTGACGCATATGGTTTATATTAAAAATATATATATTGATAAGCTGTCACTGGCATATAGTGCAAAATTTCGATTTTCCTTTTCATGCATATCAGTGATTCCTGTGACTTGAATGTTGCCCTCGCAATTCAAATGGGCATGTCATTATATCATTCACAGGTTCGCTTGTACACTTCGCAAGTACGGCAAGTGTCATCAGAGTTATGAGACTGGATAGAGCAAAATTCATGGTAATTTACTAAATGATTTGAAATGTAAAAAATTTTAGTCTTAAAATGGTACATATTTGCTGATTTTCACCAAATATTTTTGAAAATATCGTGGAAAGTGATTATCTACAAACTAGTTCTATTTGAAATGCGCACGTTAAATTATTTTGATAACATTGCGCGAAATGTCGCTGATCTTAACAAATGATTAGCTTATTCTACATCAACTAGTTTTAACAAAAATTAATATAAGTTATTGCGGATGCAAATTAATACGTAATATTTTTCTATTTAGTCAAAGTTATGCATTTTTCGAGCACATTCATTATGGCCTGTAATCAGGGAATTAATACTTTAAATTAAATAACTTAAACTTGTACATAGCTGTTGACAGATAACGTCCTGTTTGTCAGTAGATTGAGATTCCTAGCGGTTTTAATTTCAATGCCAAGAGAAATAATACACCTTCTGGAAATTGTTATTATTCATATTTTCTAATTTTTAAAAATTGACTTAATATTTGTACAGTGGATTTCAAACATAATACAAACCGGCACAATAATCTAGAATTTTTTGGCTCATGTTTGAAAAATAGAGAGTTAAACAATTTCCCCGAACTTCGGAAACCACATATGCATACGATAGTAATTATTCCATTGGTGTTCCAATTAACGGAGACAGACTACGTTATATAAAAATAGTAGTAGTATGCAAATAGCAAATTGTGTCTCAGTGATTATAAAAAATGTCCTTATGCAAAAATAGCACATTCTGAAATATCTCCGCGAATAAAAGTGGAAATTACACAAAAAGTTTGTCATTGTGGATAAACCAGAGCTTTACGTTGAATATCTTGCTTATTCTAAGCACTATTAAGTTTTTACTCATTGCGTTACTTTCAATTAGTCTTACAATGTGTTACAGAATATTCAAATGCAGGACGCTCCCGTTCCCACATGAATGATCTTGCAAATATTAATAAAATTTATTTCAAAAATATTTGCAGAGCTATTATGTTTAATTAAATTATTATCATAAATGCCAGATATAAAATTAATTTGCCCTTAAAATTAAATTAGGTATATAGTGTTTATTGTAATAGGTTTCGCGTGTAGTTGAAGTTTCTTTTGCTGATGCCATGCAACTACTCTCTCTATGCCTGGAAGCTGTCGTCGGAAGAAATTACTTCGGGGTCGTGATAATATTTAATCTCATATCTCTTACCAATGGGTGGTTTGTGAGAGATAAATCGAATTATTTTAAGTATATTGTAAACAATAATTCGAAGTAAACTAAAATCCAATTTTAGTCGAGGTTGAATTTTCTCGAGTGGGAACACAATAAAATAATATTAACACAAGTTAATACCTAGGCACAAAAGTATAGACGTACCAAACACAATTAATTATTCCAGAATGTCTTAGCAGAACAGTTTGTGTTTGAGGATAAATGGTTTTTAACACACAAAATATAATTTCAGAATGTCTTAGCAGACCTGTTACATTTTTCGGATGAACGGTTGAAAAACACAATATATAAATCTTGCCTTCCAGCGATAAATCACGTAAATCCACTTCATGTTATCAGAGTATTACGCGCGCGTATATTTTATTATGGAACAAAACCCTGTTAATTATAAATAAAATTGCAGTTTAAGAAATCTCAATAAAATCTGCTTGAAACCAAAAGGGATTGTTTCTGAATTCACAGTTATGAGAATGATTGTCTACATTCAGAATTCTATTCTGTAAACTCTTTAGTCAACCGTATTTGATGAAATTGATATTCGTTTAGTTGTAACGCGAGCCATGCACCAAAAACATAACAGGGAGCTTAATCATTCGTTCACTTGAGGCCAGCTATTATTTTGTTTGTAAAATTCTAAATGTTAATAAATTGAGAGTTGGATAAATTGGAATCAATAAATTAAATTTTGAATTGCACGATTTGGAACAATTTTTTCTAAGCCACAAATATTTTTGTTGCATTAGGATTTTATTGGTAGAATGGAATTAAAATACAAAAAAATCTTTCTTGAGTTACATTTTCAGTATGTTATGACAAAATATGGCAGGAAATTAATCTGATAAGTTTTTATGCATCACTTTATTATAGTAAAAAGATCAAATTGTTGTTGTTTTCGATTTAGAAGTAAAATAAACAGCATTCAATTTCGTACGACTGCAATAAAAAAATTGGAATATGTAATCATTTGGTTTCAATAAGCGACTTAATACCTTAAAATTTACATTCAGTATAACCACTACGATATAGTAATCTTTAATTCAGAGAAGTTTAATAGATAATGACCAGCTATTTCATAATATTTTCCCATCTCGGATATGTGTCCTGAGTAATAATAATAAGCGACCTAATTATGATGCCTAATTTGTATTTAATAGGCAATGCTCTACGATTACCTTGTGGAAATCAATAAAATTTAAAATGGTAAATTGCAGTGGATGTAAAAATGCAAGAATTTCAATTGAAGCGGAAATTGTAATTATGCAATTATATATGTTTTTTATGTAAAATCGTCTGATAGTCTATCAATTGTTTATTAAAATGCGGAAATTATATATGTGGCGCATACGGATTATATTCAAAATATATAAATTGATAATCTGTCCCTTGCATATAGTGCAAAATTTCCTTTTTCACTTTCATGCATATCAGTCATTCCGGTGACTTGAATGTTGACCTCGCAATTCAAATGGGCATGTCATTATGTCATCCACAGTTTCGCTTGTGCACTTCGCTAGTGCGGCAAGTGTCATCAGAGTTATAAGACTGGATAGCGCAAAATTTATTGTAATTTATCAAGAGGTTTAAAATGTCAAAAATAATGGCCCTAAAATAGTACGGATTTGTTGATTTTCACCAAACATTTTGAAAATAACGCTGAAAGTTTTTATCTATTTTCTAGTCCTATTTTAAAATGCACACGTTAATTTTTTTTGATAACATTGCGCGAAATGTCGCTGAACTCAACAAAAGATTTTATTATTCTACATCAACTATGAATAAAAATTAATACCCTTTTGAAATGCGAGCCTTAATAAAATTCTATTGTACCTTTTTATGTGCAAAACAAAAGATTCTGTTGTCGATCTGTTTTTAAACAAAATTCAAGATATAAATGTTAAAAACAAGATTATGGTATCTTTTGATGTTACGTCTTTGTTTACAAATGTTCCAATTGATGAAACCATTGATATTATAGTCAAAGCGGTAGAACACGATATATTACCATCGCCGGTGCCAGGTCAAACTCTACGCAAGCTTATCTTATTATGCACGAAAGACGTACGATTTCGTTTTAATGGAAACATCTACAAACAGACTGATGGTGTCGCAATGGGAAGCCCCTTATCTCCAGTGTTAGCTGAGATTTTTCTAGGGCACCTAGAAAATACATCATTAAAGAGTGACATAAGTAAATGTGCTCAATATATACGGTACGTGGATGATATATTTCTTGTACTTAAAACAGGTCGCAATCACGAACATTGCTTCAAAGTTTCAACAAAGCACATAAGAATATCGGTTTCACGTCAGAGCACGAGAAAGATGACTGTCTGCCTTTCCTTGATGTACTATTAAAGAAAGAAACTAATGGTAAATTAAACAGAACAATTTACCATAAACCAACATGGTCTGCATAGTATTTGCATTACAGCAGTTTTGTGCCATTTCAATATAAATTATCAACAGTTCGTGGTTGCTTTTCAAGAATTGACAGGTTGGTTAGTCAAGATTCTAAAGAAAATGAATATAATAAAGCAATTAACGATTTAATGTCTAATGGCTATCCCAGACAATTAATTGAATCAATTATTAAAAGGGGAGTTAACCAGAAACAGACGTATTATGGGCCAGAAAAGAAAACAGTCTACCTAAACATCCCATTTAAGGGGATGCAGTTTCCCGAATGGCACAAAAGAAAGTTGAAGCAGCATTGACACGCACATTTAATGCAGCCAAACTACGAGTGTTATTTAGGGTAACACACTTGCCTTTACCAGCAATCAAAGAGAAACAGCCGTTAATGTCGATATCAAATATTATTTACCAATATACATGCGCAAGTTGTCGATCAACTTACGTAGGCCGATCGACCAGACGGTTAATTACTCGAATGAGAGAACATTGCAACTTGAACGCCTGTTTTAAATCAAATGGTGAATACACGTCTGCTATTGCGCAACACATCATCGAAACAACGCACGTATGTTCTCCAGACGTAGCATTCAAAGTAATTACTAAATGCAGAAACAAAAGGGAGCTAGCCACATACGAAGCCTTATGGATAAACAAATTGCAGCCGGACTTATGTAAGCAGAAGAAGCACGTACAAGCATTGAGTTTGAACTGGATGTGACGCACGCAATTTGATTGGTTTCTATTTTTCACACTCGCATTGTTCACGTATTTCTATCTTGTTTTGCTTTCCAATTTATATATAAAGATATGTTCATGAGTAGATATTTGAGAAGACCATGAGAAAGAGAATCTTCTTATATCTGATAAAATTGATTCTTTTTTGCTCATGGACATGGTACTATAAGTTTTATTAAGGCTCGCGTTCCAACAGGATCTCTAAAAAACTAGATTAACTAGTGGCGTTAAAACGTGAAGCGTAAAGAACGTTTTTGTAGGACGAACATTATTATCAGTGTATTAAGCAATTGCGGTTCTATGGAGATTTGGTGCGCAGTTTACACAAGTCAAAACTATGAGTCAATAGACAAAAATCTTACAAGGTTGGCGTATTCGAAAATTGAGCAGTTAAAAGAAGATGAAGTAGTGTTACGGGCAAGAATCAGATGTGTATCTTGTGTATTGACTGAAATAAGTCTTTTTGCACGAATTAGATTTCTGATGTTTATTCCAGCTATTATGAGAAAAGACAAAACAAGAATACTGAATAAGTTAGAAACTGGTAGAAAACCTGCAGTTTTGCGTGATTTAATACCGTCCGATATTGATAAGCGCGTGCTTAACTTATCCAAAATACTATTTAATCAGCTAACAATAGAGGCACTATCGATAGGCCGAAATTATAGAGTTGAAAGAAGATGAAGCAGTGCTACAGGCAAGAGTTGGGTGTGTATCTTGTGTATTAGATGAACTAAGTCTTTTTGCAAGAATGAAATTTTTGATGTTTTTGCCGACAGTTATGAGGAAAGATAATGCAAGAATTTTGAACAAATTGTAAAAAGATATAAAACCTGGAGTTTTGTGTGATTTAATACCGACCGATCTTGATAAGCGTGTGCTTAACTTATCAAAAGTGCCAACCGATCAGCTAACAATGGAGGCACTATCGATGGGCCAAAATTATGGAATACATCCTTCTAATAAATGCGATGTTTATTTTGAAGCAGCATTGGAATTGTTATTTGAACAAACAGCCGACTTAGAAGCTGGAAATATTGATTATAAAATCGGTTCAAGGCTACTTTTGTTAACCAGGCTTTACATTTGAAATAGCAGAAATGCGCAGAACAGCATACATTGACAAAGCAGCATTTATATACGCTTAATGATATGAGCAGAAATACAGACTACGTGCTGATAAAGGCCAGAGCGTTTTTATAATGGACAAAT
>JAQBSW010014440.1:0-11640 GCA_029291075.1 Eudiplozoon nipponicum
TGTTCAACACTGCAATCCGTACTTGCGCTGTTACCACATGAAGAACATAATTTTGCCTAAATGTTTAAACGAAAGACTACACTAGGACAAGTAGCACACGTGCACGCAACAGTCAACAATGCGAACAGATAGCAGACATCACTTTGCAATACAGCGAAAATGACATTTGCATGCAAACAGGAACACACACAGACACAAACGCATACACACTTACCAATCAGCCAAAACAAGAAATAGAAAACAGAGTCAAATTTTTGTTGCCACCCACATAATAAAAGGAAAACCGATAATTTATATAAATGAATGATTGCAGAGCGAAGTCTAATATTCTCGAAATAAAAGGCCATTATCCTCTTTGTAGTAATGTAATTTTCTTTTAATTAAATATACTGTGTAATATTCAGAAATATATATATATATATATATATATATATATATATATATATATATATATATATATATATATATATATATCTGTCGTCAGTGGCAGAAATCTGCAGTACTTGATGTTCGTGACTGCATAAATTTGTGCAGTCAAGTTCCAATCACATTACACAACGTATATTAGGACAATTGAGTGAACACAATATATCAAATTTACTTTCCATATATACAGTAAAATTTCTCCTCACTTCAAAGATCAGTTTGACGTGATAATCTGATGAAGATCATGGAATTTACTACAGTCAAGGTAGCGAACTTGATATAAACACCTAACCCATTATGTATTTAAATTTATCAGTATAAACTATGATTTGTATAATGTAGAAAAGGCAATTCATTCAGTAGACCGACTTCTTCCTTCGAGGTTAGAGCACCAAATTGCGAAGCAGACGTGCCCAGGTTCGAGCCCTATCCGCGGCAAATTCCGAAAGGTACATGTTGAATTCCCAATAAGGACGAAACTGGTGTACTGGATGAATTGCCTTTTCTACACTACACAATTCTTAGTTTATACCGACAAATGTATGTACTTAATGGGTTAGGTGTTTATATGAGGATCGCAACCTTGATTGCTATAAATGGTATCACCGTCCGCGCAATCAATGCGTGTTTAATTATGTAACTGTTAACATAAATTTCACTTCCTCATTTACTCTGATTTCTTTTCAATTATGACAGATTTGGAATGGTTAGATAGAACTTTTGGTCTAAATGGAGGCCATATCAGCTCCACCTCAGGGAAAAATAGATTAACCAATTTGCATTAGTTAGTATATTACTGAAAATTGTGTGTAGTGCAGTGTGCGGCAGCGTGACTCAGTGATTTGAGCACCAGTTTCCGAAGCAGACGTGCCCAGGTTCGAGCCCTGTCCACGACAAGTTTTGGCCAGTACATTATGAGATCCCAATAAGTACGAAAGTGGTCTACTGGATGAATTGCCTTTTCTTCTCTATACAGTTATTAGTTAAAGCTGAAAAATGCGAGTTCTTAATAGGTCAGGTGTTTATATCAAGTTCGCAACCTTGATTATAGAACATGTTATCAGCGCCCGCACAACCAATGTTCGTTTAAATATATAGATGATCATAGAAGTTCGAAAAGCGTCAGTGCGTACGTCTGGCGGTAGTTTTGCTATATTGTTCAACGACTGGCTAAATACCATGTAATTGGTGTTTACGTCAAACTCGCAAACGTGATTTAAAGAATTGTGACCACCACTCGAGCAATCATTTATTGTTTAATTGTTTTTCGTATATATTTATTTGTGTGGAAAGCTGCAAACAGATAATGTTCGTGACTGCGTAGAAATTGTGCTATTGAAATTTCCAGTCACGTACAATGTATGCAAGACTACTAGAGGTTAGAGTCGCATGTCTAATTTTGCTTTCCATTAACATGCGATGAGGATTGATCCTCGCTTGTTAGTTTACTTTCGTTATCTGATGATCATCATGGGAGGTCAAAACGCGTTAGTGCGTTGCTAAGTTGTTCGACGACTGGTTAAATTCAATGGGATTGGTGTTTACTTTAAGCTCGCAAACTTGATTTAAAGAATGGTGAATACTGTTTATGAAGGATGTTTAAGAACTGATGTCATATAAATTAGGCTACTAATATTTTTTAAAAAGCAAAACATATTGAACTTATAAGCAACCGGGAATGCGGATCTTATCACTAGTAGTGTCCATTATTTGTATTTAACTAAACTGACGGCAGCGTGAAAAATAAAATAAATTCTACGTCCGTCACGTATCAATGTTATTTTATTAACCCTCCATTGATTCCGTGGGAAGAGACAAAACTTAATTACATATTGTATGTTTTCTCAACGAAACAATAGGCCTCTTTGCAATCATTTGATCGCACAACGCTAAATCATCTATCATGGGTAATTAGTTAGTTCTGTGTAAACATTGTGTGCAAAAACAAAAAAGCGAAAATTAATTTTTTTTCGCGGCTGGCGGTAGTTTTGTTATGTTGTTCGACGACTGGTTAAATACAATGGGATTGGTGTTTTACTTCAAGCTCGCAAACTTGATTTAAAGAATTGTTACCACCACCCGCGCAAACAATTTTTGTTAAAATTAATTTTGTTATTCCGAGAAATATTTTAACAAACTGGATTTTTGCCTGCATGTGTCCCATGCAGTTACAAGTTCAATTTTCCAGCTTTTGGTCAAAATTAATATTTCATTTTATAAACCAAACATTGATTGCGTAAATGACAATTATAAATAATTGTACCAGGTTTGCAGAATCGTATATGAAAAAATGCTATTTTGTTCAAACTCTAGAAAAAGTATGGTCGCATACCCAAACCTGAATGTTCCATTTTCATCATCGATGTCCCAGGAAAAAACTGGCACTAGGGGATCAGACTTCAATTTTTATATATGTCAATGAAGATAACATGGAATGTTTGATAAAATAAAGTCCGCTATCTTGATTAGATAGTTTATATCAAAACTAGCTCAACCAAGGATTTTTAATTACTTGGGTATTAGGTGTTGTGCACGTAGTAACAATTTTTTTTAAATAAGACCAAAAGGATAAACCAATATCAGCATGAACGAAAGATATAATCTCACATACACATGAGTTTCTGTCTCACTAGCAACTCATCAGTAAGAGCCTGTTTTATGCCCCATAACCACTACTTATTTTATCAAAGCCTGTGGCACAATCCCCTATACAAATGATTATACAAGCAGTAATGGAGTTAAATTTATATAGAGTCTTCGACAATGCGACTTCAAATTCAACACATTATATATAATATACAACGAGCCTGTAAAGATTGCAAAAACTATGGTTGCCAAGTCTGTATATATTACCAACATAATGGGTTTAAAGATGTACTAAATTTCAACAAAATTTAGAATTACATCTAGTTCTAAACACCCGTTATTCTAGGACATCCCAATTTGTTCTTCGAAAAAACCAGTATATTAAAATTGGCTAATTCGATTACTTATGTATCCATGGTGAAAGGTGCAAATTGATTCCGCTCATGATTGCACGGAAACAGTGCAGCCTAAATATTGATCTAACATAATATAAACTATATTTCAATGGGTTATGTCTTCATTGAGGTACGATCCTTGTTGTTAAATTTTCCGTCGTTCTTTTATGATAACAATTTAATTTGGAAACACATCGCTACGTTAAATTGATGGCAAATAAGATTTGTTGTGCCACTGATCGAATAAAATGAGTTTTCTATTTATATGAAGAAAGCATATTTAATTAAACTTATTTTGTTCAATTACCTCTCCTGAAATTCGATGCAAAAAAGTACCAGACAATTTTTCTGTAAAGTTAATCCAAACCTGTAATTTTTTAAAGAACAACGTAATTGTGTGTATTTTTAATGTTACAGGCCAAAATAAAGCATCAATTATATTTAAACTGGGAAAAAATTCAATCACGCTAGAGAGCTCCGAATTTATGGTTATATACGGAAAAACATTTTGTAAAGATTTAACTATGGCAAGATTGAAACATACTTTTATGTCTGACTTATGCAGAATATAAGACAAGTGAATATAATTTAGTTATTTCATGCAAGATTTCCCTAACGTAAGCCTTGCCTATTTATAAAAAGCAGCACGCAAAAATGTACGATTTTCCGCGAATATTTAAACGAACATTGGTTGCGCGGCGGTGATAACAATTATTATAATCAAGGTTGCGATCTTGATATAAGCACCTGACCCATTAATTACTTACATATACGTGTACAAACTAAGAATTGTATGGTGAAAAAAGGAAATTCATCCAGTAGATCGGTTTCGTCCTTATTAGGAACTCATCATGTACTGGCCAGAATCTGGTGCTCTAACCACTGAGCCACTCTGATGCACACTGCACTATACACAATTTTCAATTATATACTAACTAATGCAAATTGCTTAGTCTATTTTTCTTTTAGGTGGAGCTCATATGGCATCGATTTAGACTCAAAGTTCAATCTAACTATTCCCAAACTTTCATAACCTATAAGGCGTCACAGCAAATGGGGAAGTGAAATTTATGTAAACATTTATATAATTAAACACGCATTGGTTGAGTGGACGGTGATTCAGAAGCAGACTTGCCTAGGTTCTATCCCTGTCCGCGGCAATTTCTGGTCAGTACATGCTGAGTCTTCAACAAGGACTAAACCGGTGTACTAGATGAATTGCTTTTTCTACACTATACAATTCTTATTTTATACTGACACGTAAACAAACAAAAACCTAGGTTTCAGGATAGAACGTGTGAAATGAATAGATTATTTATAGCGTATTGTATCGTGTATTATGCGGGAGACAGTGTAATAGGAACAGACTAATCTTAATAACTGAATTTTAAATTACCTAAATACTACTGCTAACAAAATTTACTTAATTTTTGCTATGTCAAGCAAAAGGATTCTTCATTTGTGAGTGAGAAGCATTTCCGATTTTTTTAGCATTATTGTCTCCATTTTGTTAATTATAAGCGCAAATTTTCAGGTCTTAGTAGTTTCGTAGAAACTAAAATTATGACAATAAACTCATAGAATTATCATTATTGTTCATTTTTAAATATATTTTGAGAACTAAATACCACATCAACCATTCGAAACCAGATGGAATTTTGTCCTAAAATTGACCATTTTATCAGAATACTTGAGATAAATAGGTAGACTTTAAATAACTGTGGAAATTTATTTTTAATCATTAATTATAAACGTGTCAACCGATTACCTGTCCTAAGTTTTTTGTCTTACTTTTATAAAATATTGATAATCGGAATAAAATATTACACAACTCAAATAAAATTACTGGAACCCTATATAAAATAAACATACATTGTTATTAAAATCTTGCTAGAATTTTAATCGAGTTTTGTTAGTATAGGTGACAATTTCTTGTTCTCACTTAATAATCCGAACACAAAAATATAATTTTGAAAAATTTAATCTGGTATTCTGACAGCAATTCTGTGTTTTAAAAAATAAAATAAAATGTTCATCAATGGTACACATGGCTTCGGAATTTTAGATTTATTCAATTAGTTAGAGAATTTTTTACATTTTAATACAGTTGAGTAAAATTTAGCAAATCAGCAATAATTGGGGATTAAAATATGCAGGCATAAATTATCATACTCTGTTGAATTCGTCTGAAATTCGCGTCTAAATAAAGAATAAATTGTATAAAAATATGGCATTTTGCACCATGTATAAGTTGCGTATATAACATTCAAAATTTCACAAAAAATACTCGCAACAAAGTTTTTATAATGATAATATATTTAAGAATTTTAGTGCTGATTAATACTAATGCTTCAATTTAGAATGCAGTCATCAAGAAATGTAGCTTTAAAGTAAATTATATCAGGCCTCATTATTACGAAATACATTTATAAAGCTGAATTTAAATTCAATTCGTTTTCATTATGTCAAAAAACACTATTGTTACGTTTTCTACACAGGAAATGCAAGCGAAGCGTCCATTTTAGAAAAATTAATGTCTATTCTCTAAAATGAAAATTGACTTTTTAATTGTAAAACAAAGAAAAAACATTTGCAAAAAATGTGTTTTATCGGCATTAAACATTTATTCTATATTTTTTCAGTGATAAAGATGAATTATTGTACTTAAAAGACATGCGTACAATAATTTATATATTTATGTCTACAATTAAGTAATTATTTTTTTGTTTTTGTTGTTTTACTAAATTTGCTTGAGACTTCGACGCGGTGGACAAAAAGTGAAGGCCAAAATACCAGGTCATAAATTAACATAATGATTTCCAATAATGAAATTATTAACAGTCATCCAAAGGTTTATGAATTAAACTGAGATAAAAATATAGTACACTAATTATTAACATTAATATGCTTAACAGCAGGCGGCCAATTGAGCTGTGTGAAAACCCTTTCCTGAACTAGCTAAAGAATAATAATTTGAATTTTCAGCTTGACACATTCTGAGATGGATGTAATGCTACAGCCTTTTTATTTGTCATATATTTTTTAACTTCTTTTACTTTTTAATTCATATAATTCATTAGTAGCCTAAACGAGATTTAACGACTAAGGGACTACATCAAAATATTTTCAAAGCTCTGAATATATTTATAGATAAACAGTAGCGATTTACGTCTGGTTTGACTTATAGTATATTAAGTATTGTTCTTCTTATAAATATATAATGAAATTTTTAATATTTGGCTTATTCTGACTTAGTGGAACACAACAAACTGCCTTAAGTTCTAAATACCGCACATGGCTTTAACATTTAATGATGATAGTCTCAATTTATGTAACTATGGAAAGTAGAAAACAGGTACATATTAAAACAATTTTTGTCGATATTCATAAAAATGTTTTATCTGTCCGGCATCTTAGTAATAGGAAAGAGACAATTTTTCACTTAATTAGTGTTATTAATTGTAATAAATTAAGTTGTTTTTAAAATAATAAATTATATTAATAGCAAGTTAATCTTAATTCATCGTATAGAATAAATACCCATAGGTATATATTTAGGAAAACACTCATTACATCCAGTCGGCTTTACAAGAATTGAGGCATGTATTATATGTCAATCATAGCTTTTACACTAGCACCAAAGGGACATTTGTTCACTGCATTTTGAATGAAACATTAGACGCCATGGAACCATGGTAATAATTAATTCCTTCTGCTTTTTAAAACACAATTCCGAGAATGTAAATTAATTTAGCAAGCTCATGTTTTCAATTCCTACGAGTATGTATAATTCCTAATTTGCCATAGAGAACATTCATTTAGAGAATAAAAATTATATTATGCATAATACCGCAGGACACATTTAAATTTGTTATCACTGTGTAGAAATCTCCCTTTTTTAAGTATTCTCACAAGTACGGCATTTTAGTGTATTTTCCTGAAAAAGCAATCTAAAATATGGTGTTTTGAAACTTTTCTACTAGTACGAAAAGTAGGATCATACTTTCTTATTTATTTCAATGATTCAGTATTTTGATGACATAATTTATCCTCGTAGTTTTATGGAATAATTTTGCAACGTTACAGAAAAAACCATAATTCAGGTACATAGGCTGAAGGTTTTAAATAAAAAAATGTCTTGGTGTTATAATTCAAATTTAGAACTAAATCATGTATGGAGCAAATACACAATACAGTTAAGACACAGCTGGCATGAATTGAATAGATTCAGCAATAGCTGAACACATTGTTTACAAAAGAACCACTCCAATTCAGGTGGACTTTTAGGATTTCTTCAAAACCAAAATCGAACAAAAATTGCGCACATCTGAGGCTGTTACACTCAATATCTTAAATCCTTAGTTAAATAAATTAACGAAGTTCTTACATGGTTTAAATAAATAGTGGTAAAGTTTTGTGAAAGTGCGAGCGTGTTAATTCATGCCCAGGTATGCACAGTTTCGTCTTTCTGTTTATTCTTGTTTGATGTATATATCCATTTAAGCATTATCTTTACTAGTTTCTATAAAAGCAACTTTATAATGCGTTAGTTATTGTAATCACGTTAAGATCTCGTGAAAAATGGTCTTTTCTAACTGTATTATATATTTGATTTATAAAATGTTTAACTTCCAAAAATGATTTCTTTTACAAATGCGTAAATGAGGCTGATCTAAAATTAACACAACTTTTTTTTCTAGCCTTAAAAGGTATTTTGGACACCGTATGGTTTTCAAATTAATATGTTCTAAATAAACCATTTGTTAAATGTAGAAACATTATTTCATTTATTAGAACTGTTAAGTTTAACCTGTTTTTATATTATCCTATATAGTAATCAGCTGATGCATAACTTGCCGCAGTAGCATTTGTTTAATTTTGCCGGTAGTTGAACATTTGATTTAAATTTTAGTTGGCGATTTGTTGAGCCGAACTATTTACCTAAAATGAACACGTAGTCTACTTTGGTGATTTCTTGTTTTTCAATCGGGAAATGAAAAAGGTTGCGCATCTTAAAATATTTCGTTTGTAACACTCACATATACGCAGTTAACAAAACAAAGAAAATTGATTAATGATCCATAATTTCAGTATAAAATAATGATATGCTTCTGCAGTTGCTCATTTTTATCCTTTTTATGTACGGAATCCAAATAAATCCACTTGCAATTCCAAATTAAAATTCGGGGTATTTCAGTTGACATAGGATAGGGTAAACAAAATAACATTTTTTTAATGTCTCATGTCAATTTAGCTTTTAAAAAAATTTCATTTACAACAAATTTCTCTGTTTATACAAGTAATACACAAAACAGGCTGCACTTAAACTCATAAATGAAATTTTAGATTTTTGTCAAAATATTCAGGATTGTTCAATGAGAAATATAAAAAGAAATTTCTGTAGGAAATATTCAATTTTACAAAACAAATGTTGCTATGTATTTTAAACAAACGGGTTTATGTCTGATTATTTTAATTAAATTTATAAGTATATATATCTAATGCAATTCTTAAAAAATATAATTTTTAATATTTACCAATAATGATTACAAGGATTCTATGAGAAGCTGGTTTTCTAATTTTTAGTTTATTTCTTCGTTGCATTATATGCGAAATTTGAATTATAGTTTTCGAAAAAATTTACAATAATTTCAAAATGTTGGTACATTGAGTGTGGATTTTCGTATGACGTAATTTGTCGGAGTGTGTGTCTGTGAACGTGTAGTTGTCGTGCCGTTGTTATGCAAATTGATTTTGGGATCTGGTTAATCTTTTATTGATGCATTTTATTTTGACCTGGCTATCACCTTTTTGGCTATTGCAACTTCGATTTTTTTCACGTCTTCCGTCTTTACAAACGCAATTTTCATGAGTTTTGTCTTGGCCCCATTGCAATAGAGTGGTGTGTGCTAATTGCAAATTTGATCGCTCAAAGTATTGTATAATTGCTGTCAATGATAACGATGATGTTGATGCTGTATTTGAAGCTGGGATAATTCAGATTACTGCCAATCCAATCTAGGAGCTGTTAATGCTTTTCTAACAGGTGCTCTCGCTCGCATGAAAGCAAGAAAAATTATGTTGATTTGTGTGACTTCTGGCCAGTCGCTTGAAATTTTATGTTCATGGATCTTATGAAAGATTAAATTTATTAACTATTTAGGATTTGCTTTGCTTAGAACTAAGTAATTCGTTAAACTTGTTGCACACAAGGCCTTTATACATGCCTTGGTATATTTCGTTGGATTCTGGTCATCCCATGCTTTTTCATACGTATAATATATATTCCACCACACATACAAGTATATGTCTAGTCCATGATCCATGTGTTCAATATGATTTAAATTTTTGCACTATGGAATTTCGCTTTAGTTATTGGATTTTACTGTTCTGCAATTATTGAGGCGGATAGCTCGCTTCTAATTAGTAAGTCTCAGAAAAAAAAGGCTTTTGGTATCTTCTGTAGTACGAATAAGACGTGGTCTGATGTTGACATCTTAGAAGGGATCCGAGTAGCTGTTAATTAGCAAAAGTCACCTCCGGTGGTGTAGCTCTTCCTTCATTTTTAGTTCAAAGCAGATCTTCCTAATTTAGTTGGCTAGGTTTTTCATTAAGTTTCTTTTGTGAGATTTCGGCAAACTACTGTTTTATAGCGTGTTGTCCTAGGTGAAAGTTGCATTTTAATGAATGGTTTACGTCAAAGCACCATTTAATTCAAGCGTGGGTTGGATGTCCAAGAAGAGAAAAGCATTGACTTTCCCGACCTCGAGAGTGTCAGGAATGTATTCATTGGTTTGTTGCATGATTTAGTTAGGTCTGCTGCTTCTGTGATGATCAATAGTAGATTATCTACATACATTTTGTAAATTATATTGTGGTTAATTATATTTTCCGAGTATTTTCCTCAAGATGTTGCATGTATACATCTGCTAGAAAAATTGCAAAAGAGTTACATAATTAAATTGGCGGAAAAATTTACCTTCAAATCTAAATTGCGCATTTTCACTATAATATATATTCTTGGGAGCAATTATTGTGTATAGGGAAATCCTGAAACTCATTTTAATAATATCTCGCATTATAATTGTTGTTTTTTTAGGGAAAGCTTGGAAGCACTACTCCTAGCAGAAGTATACAAGCACCATAATGAGCAACCGAATCTGAAAGTATAATTTACTAGTACAGACTTTACAAAAGATATGTAGATTGTTACTATTAATCATCCAAAGTGCACCAGATCCAACCGAAATCATAAAACAAACAAATTAAGATGATCCAGAAGTCCAATTTATTCTCATGGTTAAGGAAGACAACAGTAATTCCTTCTTAGACAATAAGCACACACGTGAAGGATGTAGCGATTTGACACTTGCCATACAATAAAATTATCCTCACACCAGGCTAGACATAAAATACAACATCACCTTCAGTATACAGAGAATCCTGAGATTGGATGCCCAGGATCAAAAGTCAATTCTCTCTAAATCTTACTTAGTCTACAAATTTTAGTGCATTGTGGTAGTATATATATTGGAAATAGGAAAAATCAATTCATCGACAGAAACCAATATAACGTGTAGTAGAAATTAATTAAAAAATGCCTGACATGGTAAGAAGCATGAGCTTTTTCGAAGCATATACTTAAATTCAAGCACGCGAATATTTTAACGTATTTCTCAGTTCTGCACAGTGTAAAGTCCGTACATATACGAGGCACTTTATATAGAATTAGTAGCACCCGACCTAAACAGTCAAAAGTTCTAACAACATGTAAGTTTAATCGACTGGCTGCAAATCAAGCAATCCAAGAACAATTTTCTTGTGTCCAAGAAAACTAAGCACATAGTGGACCAGCGTCAACAAACATTCCATTGGATTTGTACCAAACTTAAGCCAAAATGGCTGCCCAAAGCGCATCAGTATCGTCATTATTAATCACACAAATTGGTAAAAAATTTGAGCGATGAAATCGGAAATCTGCACACACACACAGTGCCATTGTCACAGGTACAAAATTAAACCAACGAGCAATGTAATAAGAAAAAAAATTCTTACTTGTAATGATCAATAATGCAAAAACCTAGTCAAAGCTCAATTCCATAGACTAACAAGATCTCAAGATCAATCTATTTGCAAATGGGAGTGCAAGCTCAAAGACACTTACAGCGATTCCCACATAAACAGGCAATTACGTATCCGCCCAAAATTAACCACCATATGACCACCCAACTTC
>JAQBSW010014441.1:0-7500 GCA_029291075.1 Eudiplozoon nipponicum
AACTTTTAGTATAAAAGTGGATGTTTCATTATGAAAAATGTTTTCCTTTTATCATCTATTAAATTAAAATTTCATCGTTATTTCGAAATCAGCGACAAGTTTGCGGGTGGTATATCCACAGTCTTATCTTGCGCTTATCATATTCCAATGGATGATTTAAAAACGCCAAAAACTGGCAGGTTTATTTAGACATTCGTTTTACAAAATGTTCGAATTCAGATTCATATTTACTCACAGTCAGTAACTCAATATCAACCATTATGTATCTAATTATGTACCATATTTTGTTTAAATACATATTTGGCAGTATGGTATAATTTTTATTAGGTCTGTTAATAAGCATATATACTATTTAAAGATGAATATGATTTCAGGAGTAAATTCAAAAACATTTCCGAATAAAATTTTGTTTTCAATTACATTGGCTAAAAGTTTTACATTCGCTAATCTTTAAAAATGTGATCTCACTTTCTAACTGTTCGAAACATTGATAGAAATGCGATTCAAAAAGCACATGCCATTGTATTCTGTTTACAGTAATTATAGAATAATGACTTATCTTAGTTGTTTTAAGTTATAATATATATGTGGCTGTTAGCAGGCATGTTTATTGCTTATATACTTATATCGATTTTCTGTTTTCTATATATATTGATTTTAGGCCTCGTATTCGCCAAGTAAGCTGTGCTTCTATTGTGCAAATTTAAATACGCAGTCGAGCAGCTATCAAACTCTGTTGAATTAATCCAAATCTCCGACAGTAATACAAACTAATGTTGCTCCAGCAATAACACTGGCATTTTCGCGTATTTTGCTAAAGATCAAACAATCTTTGTGATTACAGTTAAATACTGTTTGTTGCGAAGAACTAATATATATGCAAGTTTGTATTAGGTTTTGCGAACCCAGTAACAAATTAGCTCAGTTGTGACCAGAAGGATAAACCAAAGGCAGCATGAACGGAAAGTATAATCTCATGCACATTCGTTTCGTGCTTACTGGCGACTCATCGGTAGGAGCCGGTATTACGCCCTTTAACCACTATATATTTGGTATAAGAATGTGGAATAATAGGACGGTACAATCTCCTAGACGAATGTGTAAACCTGTAATAGTGAAGCTAACATAATCTAAAGTCAACGACAATGTGACTTCAATGCTAACTCACACTATATAATATATATACCGAGTCTGTAAAGAATACTAACACTATGATACCTTTTTTTGAAATCGATGAGTACCGGATACTAACACTATGGTTTCCGAGTCGGTACATGATGCCAACCTGATGGATATAAATTTATGCTAAAGTTCACCCAAATTGAGAATTAGAACAATTTCCGAACACCTGTTACTCCAGTTAAACCATACACTCTGGCCTTCATCGATATCAGTTATCACATTTCGCGGCAAGCATGACATCATTCAATTCAATATATTACAGTTAAATACTGTTTGTTGCGAAGACCTAATATATATGCAAGTATGTATTAGTTGTTGCGAACCTAGTAAAAATTAGTTCAGTGATTATGCTTAATTAAACACTTATTTAATTTACACTGTATTCGATTAAATAGCATGAAGACATTTGTCAGCGCAACAGCCGTTTTCACGGACTAACTTGGCTTATGCGAATTTCGTGCTTCCTCATCGAAATGAAATTAGATTTTTTTCGTATAAAGTTCCTCGTCATGATTTGAAAACAGTTGCTTTGTTACAAAGATTTTCCCCAGCATTTGCATCACCTTCGTACTATTGCTTGATGAGATCACGAAAGACAGAGTTTCGGTTGTTGCCTGAGTGTAGAATGAATTCATCTAAAACATCATTATAGGTGAATCTGGAAAACGAAAATTTATTATTATACTGAAATTATAAGTGTATCTGGATTCAACATTTTACTTAGAAAAAAATAAATATATGGCCAAAAGTTGATTGTGAGGCGGAGAGATCTAAATTAGGGATGTGTCGTTCAAATCCATTTCGATCAGGCATTTCAAATAATTTATAAACCTTTGTAAATAAACCTCGTGTTTCAAAACTTGAACGACCGAGTTAATGTACACCAGTTTTTGTCAAATAGTAGAAAAGCTGTATTTCGATTCGCCATCTAAATAAATCTACTTTGATAACACAGTTAACTGAAATTTTTGCACGGCATATGCGGGATTAAGCAAACTATGCCAAGATAATCTCGCAAAAATAACCAGAACATTATGGCATCAAGCAAATAGCGGTAAGATAACAAAATGTAACCGCCAAATAATCTCCACTTAACACCGTCTTGTGATACAAAATGATAAATAGACTAGACGACTGACAAACAATTAAATGACCTCTAAAGAAGCGTTGAGAATAAAGAGAACGGCTTATGTTTGTACGAAATATTATTGGTTAAGTCTAAAACCATTTACCTGCATAAATTATTGTTTAAGATAATGGAGGCGTAGTCTTCGAAATTCAGAATGAACAAAATAAATAGTTAAAAAATAACCTACGAGATTTGAATTCTGGGAGTGTGTTTGTGTGTGCGTGTGTGTCTTAACACAAACGTTATTGTTCATACACCTATTCTAAGGTGTAACAATGTTTGCAGATTGTATGCTTGATGCAATCTAGGTGTAATTTTGGCCATAAAATTTCCAGTTCGATGACAAGCCGACTCTTTTCAGTCCTATTGGCAATAACAACATGAAACATTTCTCGAATAATCACATTTATGCATACCATCACATTAAAAGTCCAAAGTTCAGTTTCGATGCACAGATAAGACTCTCAACATTTGGAAATGCGCTTTGAACTGGGATCTAAATACTTTATATTTATGACGAAATTTGCTATGCTACTGCCTGTCTACTTTGATTAGCTCTGTTCATTTCGGTATCATGTGTGAAGCAATTGAACTGTTTGGTACACGGAATTGTTACGCTCGAAATTCAAACGTGTAAGTGAAGCATGCGTAATGCTTAAGGAAGGACGAAAAGTAATTTAAACGTATCTGAGCAGATTGAATAAATTAGCAGACAACAATATTCTTTTGAAATGCGAGCTTTCAAAAGATTCATTGTACCCTTCCAATGTGCAAAAACAAAAAAAAATTATCAGATACAAGAAACATTTCTTTCCCATTATCTCCTCAAGTATCTACTAATGAACATATATTTATATATAAATTGGAAAGCAAAACAAGATAGAAATATGTAAACATAGAGAGAGTGTGAAAAACGGAAACCAATCAATTGCGTGCCGATCGACCAGACGGTAAATTACTCGAATGAGGGAACATTGTAACTTAAACGCCTGTTTTAAATCAAATGGTGAATACACGTCTGCAATTGCGCAACACATCATCGAATCATCGCACGTATGTTCTCCAGACGTAGCATTCAAAATAATTACTAAATTCAATAACAAAAGAGAGCTAGCCGTATACGAAGCCTTATGGATAAACAATTGCAGCCGGATTTATGCAAGCAGAAGAAGCATGTTCAGGCATTGAGCTTAAACTGGATGCGACGCACGCAATTGTGTGGTTTCCGTTTTTTCACACTCTCTCTATGTTTACATATTTCTATCTTGCTTTGCCTTCCAATTTATATATAAAAATATGTTCATTAGTAGATACTTGATGAGATAATGAGAAATAAATTTTTCTTGTATCTGATAAATTTCTTCTTGTTTCTGCACAACAATATTATTAACATTTATTTCGCGCAATGAAAGCGATAGCTTTACTTGCATTGTTGGGATTGTCAATAGGATTAATCCGTTAACAATGAATTTTACCAAACCTTATATCAGAGTTAGATGGAAATTACATTGAATACTTATCCTCATCTACGTTTTTATTTAAAAATTTGCTTCTTTTAAAATACCGCTTTATGTTTAGAATATAATCAATAACTTGTATTGAAATAAACGAATATTTTTTTTAATTTGAAATTTGCAAATTTTAATTTTTATGGTCTGAAGCATAAATCTAAAAAAATTGTCTTAATGCTTGTCAACTTTTCTACTCTTACGCAATTGTGTATATATTATTTATACTTGGAAAAATTAGTTCAATTTATTCCAGAAGGATATGCGTTAGACGAAAATAACTAAAATACAAACACGTGCACACGTGTTTCGTACGTACTGGCGACTAATAAGTGGAAAATATCTCTACGCCAAAAAAACATCACGCAGCTTCATAACCATTGTGCTTTTACTCTTAACAGACAGGGTGCATATCTATCTAATGATTCGGCTTAAAAGTCGCATTGCCAAAGAGTTAATATGGAGCTGATTGTACACATGCTGAAATACACATGCGTATAAGAGATTTCACCTTCCAACTGTCCCAAAATTTTGACCCAATACATTGTGGGATCTTGGCATAGCGGCGGCTCCTGCAGATGAGTCTGCATTATCCAGACAAAACAGATGCACGCTAGATTAGACTGTTCGATTATACTGACTAGGGAATATCCATATTGTTCAATTTGAAGTACTCATTTACATGGCACATCATACCTAATACATATTTGCATATACATTAAATTTACGCAAAACAATAAAACAACAATTTTAAACATAGGTGCGATAATATAGTAATATATTTGCAAGATAATTTGTTTCGAATAAATGTGTAGTGATAGAGTAGGACAATTATAACTTTAAAAAAGTTAGAATAGATATGGTTTTAAATCGGCTAATATGTATAACTATAACTACGTTACTAAAATTTTAATGCAGTTGCGGAATTTTGTGTATAGGTTTCAAATTTTATAAATTTTTATTTATTTGTAAAATTTAAAATTGTAGTAAAACGTTCTGCATGTATATAACTATGCATAAAATTATGGATTAAAAAACTCATGCAATTCTTTAATTTTGCATCTAATTTCGTACGTTTGGGCTTGTTTGTTCATATATATCTGTACTTATATATGAATTGACACGTATATATATATATATATATATATATATATATATATATATATATATATATATATACAAATCTATTCATGTTAGTTTGTGTTTTTATTCATGTATTTATGTTCATATGTATGTACAAAGGCATATATGCGAGTATAAATATAATTATTTCTGTAGAATTAAACGAAAATTTGTTGCGCGATCGGTGAACACATTTATTTAAATAAAGGTTGCGATCCTGATATAAACACCTATTCCATTGTGCATTAAGCATTGTATAATATATTCATTTCATCCCGTTGAACGGTTTTGCCCTAATTAGGAACTCATTACGTCCTGTCTACAATTGCCACAGATAGGGACCTAATCCTTACATATCCTCACCTGTGTCTGTAGCACCAACCACTGATAAATATATGCAGAGTGTAATCAGTCCGGGAAGGGTAACATTAACTTTGCCGAGTCTAAAAGGATACAACCATCATTTTGTTTCAGGTGAAATTTCGAGTTTGGTCTAACTCCGCAGTAACTTTTGTTGTTAAATATGTTTGAGGGAATGAAAGCAAGCGTGTCAGACTCGAAGGGCAATTTTCAGCTGCTGAAGGAAACTTTGGCTACAGGCATCTGGGAAGATACTCTTCATCAGCCTTCGTTGGTAGAATATCTAAGAGAAGGAAAACTCCGGATAGAAACCACCATAATTAGGAATGGGCAATCTATTGTTCTTTTACAATCGACATATAACCATTAACGGCTTATGGTTATATCGTAGTCAAACATTAGTCACTTTTGACTTTGTATGGCTTTGCATGATGAGCGTGGTGTCGGTTATTTAATAAAAAAATAGATTAATTAGTTGTAACTTAATGTTTGTAGGAATACCATATAGAACCTACCCAAAGGAAAGGCTAACAAAGAAACGTTATTATATATATATCTCAAAAATGGATGTTATGTGAGGCAGGGTTGCTCAGTGGTTAGAGCGCTAGATCCCGAAGAAGACGTGCCTCGGTTCGGGCCTGTCTGCGGCAAATTTTGGCCAGTACGTGATGAGTTCCCAATAAGGTTGAAACCGGTCTACTGAACGAAATGCCTTTTGTACATTACACAACGCATAATTCATACTGAAAAATCTTTTAACATAATGGAACTGGTGTTCATATCAGGGTCGCACCTTCGATTTAACTAAGGTTCTTTTGCATTTATTTGTGAGTTTTTTATATAATTATGTGTGTACGTATGCATATAACTATGCATGTGTTTTATTTCCCTACATGCAAGCATGTTTGATAAATTTGTTTTGTTAAGTAAAGCAAAAATTGTTCCTATAAAACAAGCGAAGCACTATTTACTCCATGTTTTAGAAAACTGATATATATTCAATTGTTTTATGTTTTACTTTCCGAGTAACAGATTAGTTCAATTGGGACCAGTAGAATAAGCCATGGTCAGCTGGAACGAAAGGTTAAATCTTATATTCGCATAGTTACTCGCGACATGTCAGTAGGAGATGGTACAACGCCTAATACGCATTATATATTCTTTCTAGGAATGTGTGATTATTGGACGATACCATCTCCTATACGAATGTGTACCCAAGAAGTAATGGAGTTAACTTCATATACAGTCGTCGACATTGCGACTTCAAAATCGATTCACTCTATATAATATATACCGAGACTTTTAAGTGTACCAGCACTATATTTGCGGAGTTCGTACACGGTATCAGCACTAATTTCAATATTTGCCAAATTTTATCAGATACTAGATTTACAACTATTTCTGAACACTATTGCTCCAGAAAATCCATACACTATAACCTTAATCAAAGTCATTTAATATATTACTCGGTAATCATGACGACTTTCAATTGTTTGTTTCGAAGAACTTATATATATATATATATATATATATATATATATATATATATATATATATATATATTCAATTGTGCATTATTTGTCGCGCACCTTATTGCAAAATAGCGCAAATGGAACCAGAAGGATAAATTGTTAATGGAGTTTGTTTTATGAAGTGGAGGATCTAATTCTGATGGAAATACTTACCCAGGTAAAACCAGCAATTGGTTACCTAGACCTCTGCACACATCGTTTTGCTTTGGATTGTCCTATATTTACGCTACTTCTTAGTGAATAAATGAAAATGGCGCGCAGAAATGCGTTTCGACAAGTTATATGAAATGATGTTTGAAAGGAGTCAAAAAAATATATTAAGAAATTTTGCACAATTGTTAGACTCTTACGATTTAATTTCAAAATTCGTCGCATTTATCTTTCCATGTGCTTCCAATGTCTTCAAGCAAAGCTTCCATATAAAGGTTTAATAACACACATGAATTATTTATCTACTATGCTATTTAATGTTCAGAAGACCTGGTGAAAATTTACGTTAATTTTAATTAAACTATTGAAACGGTTATGTAATTAAATGAAAATTGCGAGTTGTAGAAACAACTAATTGAATCAAGGTTACATTCTTGATAAAAATAGCGGTCCTATTTTTTACACATATTTGTCAATATAAACTATGCATTGTATAATGTAAAAAATGACAATTCAA
>JAQBSW010014442.1:0-11640 GCA_029291075.1 Eudiplozoon nipponicum
GCTCCACCTAAGAAATTGACTATTGAAATTCGTGAATTCAAACAACGGTAATGTGTGGTGGTATTGACAGTTTTCTTCGGTAAGCATAATTCCAACAGGCGTGCCGAGTTCAGCTGTCACGGCAAGTCAACCAGCCTGATAGTTCCAGATTGAGGCTCTACCTTTGCTGCTGTCTTAGTTACTCTTGTTTATATGTAAGCAGTAATGAGTCGAATATTTATATCAAGACCACAACATATTAATAATACCCGCGCAGCAATGTTTCGTTTTAATTTATACAGAACCTTTTCTTCCGCATTTTCTCAAGTATCTACAAATGAACATCTCTTTATATATAAATTTAAAGGCAAAATGTGTGTGTGTGCATTTTTATAACCGTTGTTTTCATCTAACTAATTTAGACCAGAGTGGCTGAATAAATTAGTTAGATGAAAACAACGGTTATAAAAATGCACACACACACATGTGACACGCGAATATCTAATGAAAGGTCAGTCTGAGGTATAGAAATATGACGACTAGAGGAAATGACACACTTGCTTCATTTGTTTCGTGAAATGCATCTGATGAAGATCTACGGTAATGTAGATCGAAATATTATGGAAAAAGAAAATTACTGGAACAATGAAAGCTGCGTTTGTCAAAACGCAGATCAGGTAATTTCAATTAATTCAGTATCGCAACAATGACATTAAACATGGAGAATTTGAAATAAAGGAATCAACCAACCAATTACATGTGTCACCTCCAGTGCAAGCTGAATGCTTGAACATATTTCATCTGCTTGCATAAATCCGGCTGCAATTTTTTTTTCCATAAAGCTTCGTATGTGGCAAAATCACATTTGTTATTGCATTATGTAATCATCTTAAATTATACGCCTGGCGAACATACATGTGAGGTTTCAACAATGTGTTGTGCAATTAAAATTCATTGGTGGCCATTTTGTTAAATAACGAAATGCGTTTATTTAGGCTAATCAATTAACTTATTTGGAACAAGGCTTTTGGTTTGACTGCACACACAGTCAGTCAAGCGGAAGGCTTGGTTACAGCAGAATGCTGTGCTTTGTCTGTCGTCAACAGTTCTTTATGGCGTTAGCCAATTACAACTGCAGACAGATTGCTGTCATGTCATACAGTGTGCTAGAACGAAACAATTTAGTGTTTCTGGATGAATCACACAAGCATTTGCTGTGCCATGTTCATGGCTGGTTTCATCACTCGCACAATTTAACCTTACCTACAACACTTAACGAGTCACAGACAGTCTATTTCCCGCAATTTTCCGTCCCATTTAGTTCATCCACGTTTTCTGTGTCATAATCATTGAAGTCGCTTTGGATCATCAGTTTCATTTAATCTATTCCAATAATAAGCAAGATTAATTAAAAATACCATGTTAACATGCTCAATATACGTTCTGATTTTCGCGGGTTTATTTAGACAACTTAGTGATATAGACTAAATTAGAAACAGCAAGAGTCATCCACACTAGGCGAGGCTTTCTCGAGTTACTGAAAACCGCCTAGCTAGAGAAGGTCTGTTAGACTGGTGCCATAACAGGGACTTATTAAGTTGTATGTCAGTCTGACGTGGAACGTTTACTCGAATCTCGAACCCAAAGTTGCCCGTTATATTCCTATTCCAGAGAATTTATTGGGGCGTGTTTTAATAAAATCCCGCTTTTCTCACCCTTTCTTTAAATCAAGTTTGCGAGCTTGAAGTAAACACCAATCCCACTGTGTTTAACCAGTCGTCGAACAACATAACAAAACTACCACCAGCCGCAATGCAGTGACGCGTTTCGACGACCGGTTAAATACAATAGGATTGGTGTTTACTCCAAGCTCGCAAACTTCAATTTAAAGAATTGTTACCACCACCCGCGCAATCAATTATTTTTAAATTGTATTCTCACCCTTTCTAGCTTGATTTACTCTGTTGATGCTGATCGTTAAACATATAAGCATCTCGGATGGAAGACTTCGCGAGAATCATTCCATCAGGTAATCACGCAGTCATTAGCTCACCAGACGTGGCGCACCAACTCCCAGACTAGATAACATGATCTTTTCTGTCTCTAGGAGATGCCCAACATCAGTCCAGGTGCTATAAAGACTATGATTGATATTTGTTTAATAGGTTTCTAGTGTACCACTTAAATTGAATTTCATGTATAAATGCTTGAGTCCTAGCTTTATATCTGTACTATTTTAATTTAGCAACAGAATATTTAACTTCATCATTTTTAAAACAAGAGCGTGCATTTAACAAATTTGAAAACATTTCATACTTCTAAACAATAATTGATTGCGCGGCTGGTGGTAACATTTCTTTAAATCAAGTTTGCGAGCTTGAAGAACAAATACAACGGGATTGGTGTTTACTTCAAACTCGCAAACTTGACTTAACGAATTTCATACTTCTGTACACAAATTATCTTCAATTTGCCGTTTTCATCAACGTAAACTTATGAGAAGTCTAGTAGCATGACTAAACTTAAATAATTTATTGCTCCAAACATGGGAAGTTAATTAAGGACAAATATCAATCACGATAATGCGAAGCTTAGAAATACACCCAGGAACACCAGTGACGTGAGGCAAGAATGATTTGGCCGTTAGTAAATTCTCATGATATAAAAGAATAAAGTGAGCTGGCTCTCAAGAATCCCCTTCTGCTGGTTGCTCGAATTCACTGTCAAGGCTGTAGCAACCAGTGCCAGACGCACGTTAATACGAATAATTTCTATATTCCCACGCTCGAACTCGGTCGTCTAATGAATTGGTGCGAGTAATAAATATATGCAATTTTATCATTGTATTGTCAGAGGTAGAAATATTTTATCGTCTAACCCAGACTGGATAAGGTGATCTAAACAGGTATATAAGACCATTTCCCGACTGGTGGAACTGGTGGAATGATATAATTGATCCTCTTAGGCTAATTTATTATATTATTATTGAAAAGCGCGTGCGCAGACTGTATCAAGATTTTCCACTGGAAGATCAACGTCCTAAGCATTACCTTCCTTGCCTTCGTCAGATGAATGGAGACATTGCACTTGACAAAGTGGCATTCCAGTTGTATTACCTTCTGGCCTTCCTAAGCGAATTAATTTTATAATTTCATTCTCAGAAGAGCCAACTGACAATTGATGATCTGGCAGATCACATTGACCAATGCTTAGTCAAATACAAACCAATCACTCATCGCACTGCCGGTAACACACCAATTGATGATCGGTACCCAGAAAATCTGCAAGTCGCCCAACGTCAGTTCGACGAACTCCAGTCCTCACTCCAGATACGTAGCGCATGAATTATCATAAATTAAGATATGCTACCAGAAATTTCGTGCATATTTGACGGAGTAGCACTCTATCTGAATTTTCTTGATGACCAAAGAACGACGATGAGAATCACCAACAGAAATTAACAGAGGACAGCGCGTATTACTCCTGTTGCTCCACAGACCGTGTCATTAATGCTGGTCGACGATTCATTCTCGCGGTCGTGTTTGGGATTGATATTGAAAATACAATATCCTTAGTAACACGCAGCATAGATATATAGTTAAAAGCTGCGAATGGCATGTTAGTAAAAAAGAATAGCTTGGAAAATCTCAGAGTTTCATTAGGTCTAGGCCGTATAATGTGAGGGACGTTTGTCGTTGGGGGTGTGCCATATTCAATACAAGATTCACATTTCTTGTTGAAGTGCGAACTTATACTTGAAACAGCCAAAATTATCTTGTCAGAACCGGTTACGAATTTAACTTTACATAGCATGGTTTCTGGTGACCAACATTTTGTTTTTTCACATCATCATCATCATCATCATTTCCAGCTACACAAAAGTCAAAAGTGACTAATGTTTCACTGCCATATAACCATAAGGAGTGGAAAAAAAGTATATAAGTGAATTTAGATAAATTATTATTGAGATTTAAGAGAGAGAGAGGAGAGAGAGGGGTAGAGAGAGAAGGAATACCTTGCTACTATGAGTAAATTTATCAGGATAACTCACAGAAATGAGACAAACTAAACCTCTCCACAGGCAATCAATGTCGCGTTTGAATCCGCCCATTCATGAGAACGTGAAATTTTCAATAATATTCCAAAGATGATAAACATTGAAATATCAGATTCCATCAGAACAACTGGACTGAATACACGGAGCCATATATCAAATACACGCTCACCAGTCTTGGCTACAAATCTACCCGTAGACTAGAAAAAGCTACAAGCTGCCAAGTTCATGTTCGATCATGTATGTATAACCAATGCACACGAAAACCAAACATAAATTTGAAGATTGCATATTGCGTGGTGATTATCAGACAATGAACAGAGTTACAATTCTCGTCCGATATCCGATAAATAATAAGAAGGATATCATCGACAATATAGCCAAAAGCAAATGGTTCACTGAGCTTGACCTCACATCTGTAGAGGATGTTGAATCCTCCGCCTTATATAAAATGACCTTGAATGATAAATTTAAACCACCATAGCTGATTGTAACAACTTTATTTAAAAAGAATTTTTTCTTTTTATTTTCCAGAACATTCTTTGTTTAAAGACTTGATTTTTAAAATTGTGCGCTATTTTCAGTTTTTGAGTATCTCGCTTCCGGGCTGGTTGAAGATTTTCGTTTGCTGCATTTTAACATTTCTTTCCATTATAAACATTAAAAAGCTTTCTACAATATAATCTTCCAACACTTGCCTTGTGTTCTGATATAATATAACACTGAGGAGGAGCCTTGGAACAGGTAATTTTATTTATTATTGTGGGTCACGTACACTGTCAAAGCAGATTATTGCTGAAGATATAGCTTTCCAACTCTCACCTTCCTATCGCCATAAGTTAGTGTCAATTTGAGTATAATAATTCTTGATCATGAATACCGATATTAAATTAGAAGATGTATTTCATTTAGTGCAGGACATTACGGATTTAAATTTAATTGACACAGGTAACAATGTAGGCATATCAGACTCTACTGTGAATATTAGGACATCTAGCGAACTGGCATCTATGGGGCTTACAGACACCAATAGGTTAGGGGCCTCAACACATCTATTTGTTATCAGATTCCACTCGACGTAGGTGAGAATAACGCATACAGCTGTCATTACTACTTTTGGGTTGTTTTAATACACAAATATGCCAAATGGTCTGTGAAAAGCATTGCATATCTTTCAGTGGTGCTATGGAAACTTTCTTGCACAGAAAAAATGGAACCTACCAGATTCTTTGACGAATAGCATAACTTTACTACAACAACGGTTCCCTTGGCCGACAATCCAATTTACCATATGCGACTGTATTAAAGCTATCCGCCCGTGCCAATTGTCCTATTTTTTTCGACACACGTTTTAAGAAATTACCGTTTTAAGCTGCCTAAAGCTCATTTCAGGCTTGTCCACCTCGATATCATTTCTTTGTTTGTAGTACGCGGCATTCGATATTGCCCAACCTTAATTGATAGACATGCAAGGTGACTTGAGGTATTACCAATAACAGATCAAGATGAAGGAAAAATTTCCTAGGCGTTTTTGCTGCGCTGGGTTGCAAGATATGGTGCATCAGACCAAATGGTTACAGACCAACCTGCGAATTTCATTACCTGCATGCTCAAGGAAAGTTTAAAATTCCTGGATAGCGATGTGCAGAGAACGACAGCGTTCAATCTTAAATGAAACAGTCTAGTGTAACGGGTACACCGCAAGTTAAAGGCCACGTTATGTGCATCTTGCTAACAATCAGATTGGCTTACTCCACTCACATTGATACTTCTTTGCATGCGATCTCGTTGTCGTCATAGAATTAAAGCATAAAATGAGCAGGTTTCACACGATCAAACTCCACAATTACCTGAACATCTCATGATTAGCTTCGAAATAATTGATGAACCAACAACGGTGGCATTTACTCATCACCTTCAGCGTGTTCTAAACAACCAGCGTTCGCAACCGACTAGAGCACACCATCTACCAGTTTTTATCTCCAAGGCTATGTCCAAATGTAAGCACGTTTATACAAAAATATATTCGGTACGATCCACTCTGCAGGCAAAGTACCCCGAATCTTATTCTAAAATCAAGCGAGGTCCACAACAGAGGTCATAATCCGGTTTACACCGATTGATTGAAGTCTTCATTTGAGCTCCTTGTTCGAACCCAAATTATATCAGTAGACGATAACCATCTAAATCAAGCATCATCATCATCATCATGTCAACTGTCATTCAGTTCTTCAGAACAATCAAAGACGTGAAGCATTACGCAAACTACTTTAGAGCATACGAAAGAAACGAGAACAAGACCCCGTCAACGAGTGTTGATTTAAGCATGATGCAGATGACGTCAATTTTGGCGGTGGAAGATGTGGCAGGACAAGTTTTACATGATCCATTTCTAGAGGCATATTCGTTTATCGATTTAGAAATCAAAATTTTGTTGCAATATTGCAATATATTCGTGGTCATTTTATTATGATCAATTAAGTTAATTAATTTATCTAGAACAAAGTTTTATGTTTTATTGCACACAGAGACAATCAAGCAGAAGTTTTGTTTACAGAAGTTTGTTATCATTTGTCTGCTGCTAGCCAATTACAACTGCAGAAAAAATGATGACTTGTGTATTAGGCGTTACGCACCTAGTAACAAATTAATTCAAATAGTACCAAAATGGCAATGTAAAGTCAGCATGCACGGAAGGTATAATGTCGTGTGCACATTTATTTCGCGCTTGCTGGAGACTCATCAGTAGGAGCCGCTTTCGCGCCCCATACACGCTTTATATTTGGATGAGGAATGTGGGACAATTGGACAGTTCGATCTCCTATACGAATGTGTAAACCTGCAATTATGGAGCTAACTTCATATAAAGTCTTTGTCAATGCGACTTCAAAAGCGAACTCAAGATAGATAATATATATATATATATATATATATATATATATATATATATCGTGAATACTAATCATCGCTCTAAGATCATACATTTATATTCATTCTGGGTTTTAATTGATTATGCTAGTGGTAACAAATCTGACTCGCTTTTACTTCTGTTTCTTGTTTGGCTGGTTGGTAAGTGTGTATGCGTTTGTGTTTTTGTGTGTGCGTGTTTGCATGTAAAGGTCATTCTCGCAGTATTGCAAAGTGATGTCTGAGATCTGGTCATTATTGTTTTGATGGCTTGAGAATTAACCATTTGTGCGCATTGTTCGCTGTTACGTGTACGAGTGCAATTTATCCGAGTGTAGTTTTTCGTTTCACCTTGTTGCGCAAATTTGTATTTTGCACAAAGTAACAGCGTCATTCTGGCTTGCACTGTTGAACGCTCATATTTTTTGGAAGCTTCTGTCACCGTATACGCCTCTGTTATTTCCACTTCAGTTTGTTGCCAATTTTATTGTATGTTTGTTGATTTAAGTCGAGGGCCTGCTTGGTCTTGGCTGGATACCAGTAGATTGTTGTTGAATTTTGTTAATCTTGACCAGTCTATTAGAATATCATGTTGATGAAGCCTTTAAATATTAAGGCCAGGTGCTTGTTGTTTTATATAAAGGGCTTCATAAATAAATACTAATTTTCTGATTTTGTTTCGTGTAGAATTACATAATATATATATATATATATATATATATATATAAATAGCTTGTAAATGGTACTATCTCAATGGTCGGAACATCGCACCAACACATTGGTTGTTGAAGCGGTACCTGATGCCAACACTATCGTTGCTGAATAGACCAGAATGCATGGATTTACTGGTTTAATAGGTTTTCAGAAATAGTTGTAATTTTTAACTTTGAAATTTATTGTATCCTAAAATCCATTTTGTTGGTGCCGTCTACCGACTCAACAACCATAGTTTCGGTAACATGCACCTATGCGATAGTTTAAAAGTAACTCTGTTCAATTTTTGTGGCCAGGTGTAACAGCTGATTGCATTTTCATGTTCTTCCTGCTATTTACCTTGAGCGCAACAAAATTATAGAACGGCTGCTAAGGCTCAATCTCAGTAGGCCACTTATGTATTCCACGTGCAAGGCTTCTCGGTAATTAACCGTGCGAGAGAGAGAGAGAGAGAGAGAGAGAGCAAGAGCGAGAGAGAGTGGAGCTTGCACTGTATAATTGGTTTACAAGGAATCTCGTGGTAATACAAAATATTTCGGTATGAAGATCACATAAAAGTGACAATTCACTGTCTCTCTTCGTAAATGTCCGAGTGAATTTTGCCAGAAACCAATTCAATTGAAAGTATAGTCCTATGGTGTCTTGTATGCTTAGGCTGTGTGCACCCCGATTCACAAAGGACAGGGATCTACAATTACGTATTGATAGACGCTTGTCGTTAATCAAGCAATTATATATTTCTTTTTCGGCCCAATTGAAGAAGATTTACTTACCACTGTTCAAATATCGACTCCCAAATTCCGCGAAAAATCTGCAATATTTAGGTGGAAAGGTTTTTATTAAATAAATTTTGTAAAACTGTAAATAGCATTGACGGCAAAAAAGACGTTTGAATAAAGCTAGCTATTTAAATAAATAAACGAGTATGGCTAATAATTTGACATGAAATATTGGTTGTTTATGCAATGTGCTTTTCATTGAAAAAAGGCTTCCGAAACCGCAAGTCGAAATATTCGGATTAATCACCTTTTTGCGCCCAACAAGGACAAGGTTATGGCTAATAATCTGTTTTACACGAAAGTAAGTTAACATATTTTTTGGAATATTAATAAGGAATCTAAGTTGAAATTTTAACAAAATTTTTGACTTATTATTTGCACATATTGTAATTATGACTTTGCTTTTGTTCATAATTATAGTTGAACGCCAACAGTTTTTAATATATGCACTTGTAGTTCAATAGATAGATCACTTGTATTTTAAACCGGAACCATATGAATGCCCATCATCTGGTATAAGTTCTACTTGCAGAATTGTCGAAAAATCCAAATTTAATTGAAATTTATTAAATTATTATTAAATTAGTTAAATTTTGCAATATTATTCATTGTCTCATATCGCATTTCACATTATTTAAAAAAGTAGTATATCGACGAGGAGCAAAATTATGAAACTCAGGTTTAAATCTGGCCAGTACATGATGAGTTCCCAATAAGGACGAAACCGGTCTACTGGATGAATTACCCTTCTACACTATACAATTCCTAGTTAATACTGACAAATGTAAGTCCTTATAAGTCCAGGTGTTCATATCAATTTCGCAACCTTGATTATAGTAAATTTTATCACCGCCCGCGCAACCAATCTTCGTTTAAATCTATAAATTTTCATTTAAATACAACTTCCCCATCTAGTGTGGTGTCTGTTCAGTAATGACAGATTGGGGATGGTTAGCTGGGACTCTGGATTTCATTGATTAATATATGACTGAGAATTGTGTGTTTGTGCGACAGGGTGGCTTAGTGGTTAGAGAACCAGATTCCGAAGCAGACGTGCCCAGGTTTGAGCCCTGTCCATGGAAAATTCTGACCAGTACGTGATGAGTTCCTAATTTGGACGAAACCGGTCTACTGGATAAATTGCCTTTTCAACTCTATACAATTTTAATTTTATACTGACAAATGTAAGTTCTTAATGGGTGAGGTGATCGTATCAAGTTCGCAACCTTGATTAAAGTTAATATAGCAGTTTTTCTTTGATAAAATTTATATTCGTGATTTAGCGCTATTTATTCATCTTCAAGTCGTTAAATGCAATTAGTCATCTTATTGCATGGGAAAAAAAGAAATCTGCAATAAGAAATGTGTGAGAAAAAATTTCGCAGACTGGTATACTTTAGTCGGTATCCGCACATAAGAGAACCGTTGTTAAGGTTAGACGGCGAGACAGAAAATGCCATAAAACTACGATATCATATTGTTTAAGAAAAGATTATTCGCCTAGAATGCGGAATTTTGAAGGGTTTGATGCTATATCGCATTATTGCAATTTTATGCTGCCAATCGTATAACTGAGGCAGATTGCCTGCGACAGTTTATTGGCGAAAACATAGCTAGGTCTTATGATAAGACTATTGATTCGAGTCAAGTTTGCAGACTTGAATAGGCTCCAATTCTGTTTTACTTAACTAGTCGCCAAACATGGCAAACATCCAGCCTGTGTTTCTACCTGCTCTGTTTATTCTTTAAATCAAGTGTGCGAGCTTGAGTTAAACACCAGTGCCATTGTATTTAACCAATTATCGGACAACATAGCAAATCTACCGCCAGTCGCACGCATTCACGCGTTTCGACCTTCCATCAGCTGATTGTCTGAAAATGATGTTGGAACAAGATTTTCCACTCTTCTTCTTCCAAATTTTAGGGACCTAATTTCCAGTCCCCTCTTCAGGGTTGACACAATACGCACAGGAATAAGACACAATTTGTGGCAAATGTATTATCCCCATTCAAGACAGATATATTTATATTTATTTTAATTCCAAAAGTACTTTTTATTGTCTTCCTAATATCCGGTCATCATACCTAGTCTCCAATAATCAAATGTATACCAAAAACTTATCCCTGTTCCCCTCCCCGCACACAACCACCTATAAACACATATGTCTATTCTACTAAAGTGACATTTATCGAAAAACTATAAGCAAACCTTATGGATTGACAAACACGCCTTTCCATGATGTCTTTATTTTTAATTGCTGTTTCCGACGTATAGAAAGATCAACAATATCTTGTTTTCAATAATGCAGTTATCCTCAAATAACCCAGTTTATCTAATCCATCTGGTGGATTTCCGACCGGCAATCGGATCTCCTATAAAATACCACATGAGCCCGACGACGGCACCATGACTCGGCGTGTGTTCCCCGCCACAAAAGGGTTCAACAGCCACAGGATTACATGGACTCCTGGACAGTACCCCGTACTTCCGAATGGCGAATGAGCTCTCAACAGCCACCGGCAACCATGCAACTTACTGCTGCCTTGCAGACTGCGCTTGGATGTGCAAAGGCTAGAGGTGCGTCCTCGATCAAAAAGCCGAGTGGTGAGGGGACACCACTTGTACCAAATTCCCAAGAAACTCCATGAAATCAATGGAGCCGGCTTAACCTCCAAAAGGAGTCCGCCGCAGTAAAGTAAAAAGTAAAATCCCATCCTGTTTGCAATAGGTTATAGACAGAGAGAGGTTAATAAAACTGTTGAAAGAATATATGATATTATTTTATCGTTAGGACAAGATCGAATACGGAACCTACACTAAAGAAACGTCTCTCAACCACATACACAGTAATACTCATATACTGTATAAATTAATTTATCATTTTAAATATCTGTGTCAAAACCATGCATATATATATATAATAAATTAGCAAAATTTTGTTTATATATTTTTTATTAATTAACTTATTAATAATTATATATATACAACCACATCTAATAAAAACATTCATTTATATACAAGTATGTATTAGGTGTTGCGAACCTAGTAACAAATTAGTTCATTTGTGACCAGAAGATAAACCAAAGGCAGCATGAACGGAAAGTATAATCTAATGAACATTCGTTTCGTGCTTACTGCTGACTCATCAGTAGGAGCCGGTATTACGTCCTTTTACCACAATATATTTTGGTCAAGAATGTGGGATA